>CAUJNA010000360.1:17500-123987 GCA_963377175.1 Effrenium voratum | reverse complement strand
ATGTTGTAGCGCACACAATTAGCGAAATCAATTCTACAAGTGGGATAACAAACATTAGAAACATATATGCTAATCAATCAGATATAATTGATTTACTCAACAATAAAGCAGACCAAGTAGATACTTACACAAAAGCACTGATTGACGCTAATTTTTATGATATAAATCAATCATACAATAAGACGGAAGTTAATGTATTATCAAATAATATTAGTTCAAATACATTTTTAATAGGTAATCTAACAATAACTTCAAATACAAATTTTAATAATATTTCATCAAATACAAATTTAATAAATAATTCAAATTCTACTATAACATCTAATTTTAATAATATTTCTTCAAATACTAATTTAATTAATTCAAATATTAATAATATTTCATCTAATACACATTTAATAAATAATTTGAATTCTACTATAACAACTAATTTTAATAATATTTCTTCTAATACACATTTAATAAATAATTTAAATTCTACTATGACAACTAATTTTAATAATATTTCTTCAAATACTAATTTAATAACAGGATTAAATAGTACAGTAAATTCTCATATTTCAGCCATATCAGATTTACAGAATGGAGGTTCACTTAATGAAGCAGATTATTATAATAAAATAACGACTAATAATTTATTATCAGAGAAATTAGATACATCAGTGTTAAATAATACATTAATACATAATATATCAACTAATTCAACTTTCAAAATAGCAGAATTTGGAAATTATAATTATTATCATGAATTATGCAATAATTATATTGATACTTATGTTTATGGAAGTTTAACAGGCGCGACAATGTTTTTAAATCAAAGAGGTTTTGGAGATGTAGAAATTAATAATTCTTCAACTTTTCAACATGATAAAATATTATTAAATCATAATACTACAATATTATCTAATTTACAAGTATCAGGTTTATTTTCGTGTTCATCTATTTTAGATATAGCAGGTTCTGACGCTCGTTATGTTTTACAATCAGATGGATTAAGTGGATTAATAACGGGAAATACAAATACAATTAATTCAATAATTAAAATGATAGCGCACAAGATACAGTAATAAGTCAAAAATTAGACAAAGTTAATACAACATTACAGACAGTGAATTCGCCATTAATTATTAGTTTAACAGATAATACTAATCCTATATTAAGAATTCAAGATGCTGTAAGTAATCAACGTTTAGAATTTAAAAGAGGTTGTCAGTTGGACTCTTATCAAGGACTAACAGGTGCTACGCCTTATCGATTATTACTTGGGTGGAATACGGGAGATGTCATTATTGGAAGGCCTAATAATGCTTCAAGAATTACAATTAATGGTAATGTTCATACTTCATATAATTTTGCGCAGATGCACGGAACATCATATTTTGAAGGTGCTGTTTATATGAAAGGAAATTTATTTACAAATAATGATTTTTCAACGGATATTAAAACAAAAATAGATAATATCAATACTTCAATAAATGGATTAGAACCATATTTAGAAACATATACACCAGATGCAACAGAAGGTTTTTATATGCATCATCCTAATTTTGTAGCGTGTAGTGTAGGAGATATAACTAATGCTTCTAACCAATATTTTATGGCTGATGGGCTTGTAGGAAAAACAATTTTTTCCAAGCCTATTGATGTGCTAGGTAATATTTATACGAATGCTGATGTTAATTGTGATAATGTTAATATTGATACTGGTGGTAAATTAACAATTGATACAAATTGTCATCTATATAGATATGTTAGTGCTTTTTCATCTTTTGATATGAGGAATAGTGATGCTAATTCTTCAATTAGGTTCATTTGCGGAGACCCTGCTGTCCAGTCCAACATAGTTGGGGCAGTTAATATTACTAGCGGATGGACTTTTAACACAAGCACTGTTGATGTTATGGGCAATTTATTTGCTGACGATGTTTATGTTAAAGCTAATGGAGCATTAAGAAGCAATCATTTAGCACCTAACGGAGGAACATTAATAACCATTGATACTAACTTAGCAGTTCAAAATGCATATTTAGCAACTAATACCATTCAATCATTTGATTTAACAACGGTTTCATTTTTGGATAATATTTCAATGACAACAGGAACAGATATATTAATGGGAACAAGTGAAATATCAACTTACTATGATGGAACTAATTTATCCACAATTGATGTAATATTCAGAACGTCAAACACGGCGTTCAGAGTTTCAGATAGTTCAACTACACCTTCAGTTTTATTATCTATTGATAAGACATTTGGAACAACAGTAAATACTGGAAGTTTTACAAATAATGCCTCATCAACATTCAATGAAAATGTAAAAGTTGCAGGAACGAAGAAATTGTTATGTAATTTAATTGAACCATCAACAGGAACTAATATAGATTTAACAGCGACAACCGTAACGATTAACGGAACGTTTGTTGATTCATCTGACTCAAGATTGAAATATGATATAGACAATATCAAATCTAATTGTATGAATATTATTAAGAAATTTAAGCCAAAGAAGTTTAAGAGACACGATAGAAATGATGGTGGTAAAACTCATATAGGATATATCGCAGATGAAGTATTGAAAGCAATTCCTAAAGAGTTTGAAAATATTGTATGTCAGGACAGAGAATATTTAGGATTAAATTATTTAGTTTTACCCGTGTTGGTTCATAAAGCAGTATTAGAATTAAATGATAAAATAGATAAACTTGAAAAAGAAGTTAAGGAATTGAAAAAAGAAAAATCTAAATAATAATATATAATGGGTATTGGTCAAAGCAAAAACGAAGAAAATAACAGTATGGAAGACATCAAAAATTTAAGAGTAGATGAAAAAACGAGAGCGGATACTTTAATAATAAAATCTATTCAAGAATGTGTAGCGAGAATAGAAAAGTTAGAAAATCAAAAATCGGACAAACTATTATATAAATTACCTGCGTTGAATTTATGCAACGCTTCATTGATTTAAATTAATAATATTAATATGATTCATTAACATTATTAATTAAACAAATATGAATAAAATTTACTAATAAAACTTTGTCTTTCTTAATTGATGACTTTAATAGTTATTTTTTTCACTTGTAATGAAATAAAATTAGCCACATTGTCCCTATACACTAAATTAGTTTTATAAAGGTCTTTATTAAGAAAATAATAAATATCAAATAAATTATTTGATGTTAAAGTACGATTACGAAGATGATTAAAAAAAGTAAATGAGGTAGATGTAACAAATATATCATATTCAATTAATAATTTTAATGGTTTATGTTTTTGATGTAATTTATCTAACTCACTTAAGTTAAAAATATATGATATGCCGTTTTTGATAATATTTTTCATAATGATATTATCAATTTCAAAATACTGTGAATTCTTTAATTTGTAAGACTTATACACTGGTTTAAATTTACTAATATAATTTTTAATAATATTATTATTTTTTATTTTTAATAATCTAACATCACCTAAATTATAAGATAATACAAGGTTTTTAATGTCTAATGGTAAATCATAAAATATCATAATATATTTCAATCTTTATTTTATTTTAAATGCTTTTTCAAATCTAACATAAAACATATTATTAACATCTTTGGAATTCATATTAACATAAAAGAAGGAGTATGGTTTATCATCTACCGCTTTATGATACATATTTAACAGTTGCTCTTTATCAACGATGGCGGAGTTTTCCTCAATGAATGACATTAACTCTGATACATTCTTTAACTTAAAGATATACAACGAACTAGAATTCAACCTAATGATTGGTGCTAGGACACGATATTTTTGAACGCTTAAGCAAAAACTAATGGCGTCGTGTCTGCCTCTCGTTGCCAGTCCATGTAATAACTTGCTGTATCTAACAAATTTAGGGTCGTCTGCAAAATCATCAACAATGATTAAAATTGAATGTAGTTTCTTCATCTTCTGTTCTTTCATATAATGAATTATCTTTCTTTGTGTGTTAATTATTTCTTCCAGTTCTTCAGGTTGGTAGGTGTCATAATATAACTTTTCTTTTTCGTCATCAACCTTCATATTATCTTTTTGATATTTCTTGACTTCAACGAAGGTAGGGTCATTATGAACCGACGGGCTAAAAATGAATATACGGGCGAAGCAGTCCCTATAAACATTTAGGATAAGGTTTTGAATTAAAACTGTTTTGCCACCCGTTGATGAAGCAACAACAATTGAGCGAAAAGGTAGTTTTGGTACATGTTCATATTTAGATTGTTTGAAATCGTAATCAGTTATATTTATTGGTTTTATTATTGGAACATCAGACATAATAAAATAATATTAAAGTTATTTAGAAAATATTTTATATTTATTATTTTATATGAATAGAAGTTATTCGGATTATATTGATATAATAGATAAAGTAGAAAATATAGAACAAGTAATAATAACCGATAATAAAATTAAGAAATGTTGTTATTATTCATTAGAATTAATTAAGTTAGGAATACAATATATTAAAAATATAAATGTTAATATAGATGGGAAGAAAGAAAAAGAATAAGTCCGAGCCAGTTGTTTCTTCGAGTGATGAAGAAAAAGAAGAAATTGTTAAAGAAACATCAGTTATTGAGTTTGCTTGTCCAATGTGTAAAAAGATGTTAGAAATGAAAAATGAATTAGAAATTCAAAAGAAAGGAAATTGTAAATGTTCGTGTATTCCGACAAGTTTCAAACTAAGTAAAAACGATAAACGAATAAATATCGATAAAACCAAAGACAGTATCAATTTAGAAACAGATGTTCATAATATAACTTTTAAATGGGGTCGGCAAGCATCACCATCCGATAGTGGCGATAAGGAAACTCAGGAAACTGTTAAACAAATAATGAAAAATTAGTATTTAAAGAGTAGATTTAACATAATTGCAACATTTAGTTTTAAAAGTTTAGTTTTATAATTTAGTATATATGGAGGAACATTTAGCGAACATTGACAGTAGTTTAGAGTTGTTGTTTCCAAGATTAGAAAAAGTGTTGGAGCAAAATGAAAACATACTGAAAATCTTAAAGAGCTTGAATATTAAACCTACATATGATAACAATAACAATTATCAAGCAAAAGAAGTAGATAGAGACAGTAGCGAATACAAAAATAAACGAAACATTTATGTTAAAAAACTGAATGAAAAAATCATAAAAGAACCTAAACAATCAAGTCTGGATTACTATCAAGTCAAGTATAAAGAAGACACCAAGAAATACGTTTAATCATTAACTAACAAAATTTCGTGTCTCAAAAGCGGTTTGTTTATTTCTGCTACTTTGTAAGTTTTATTACCCATAATATCATATTCAATTTTATCGATATTGAATATTTTATTAGACCATTTAGAGTTATACTCCTTTCTGTCGGTGTAATTACCCCTTTTCTTTTGAAACACTTTTACCTTGTCGTTCTCCACTATTCTGGGATACTTTCTTTTGTTTTTTTCTCGTAGTTTAAGATTGACCTTTACATTTATTTCATTCTCGTCCTTGTGTGCTTCAGACGGTGTCATCCTTGTTGATGAGTGAGATGTGCTGTTATACTGTTTCAATGCCGGCGTTAGGGCGTCGGTCCATTTCATGTTGTTAAACCTAACTCTATCGTGAATTTTGTTTTTCATCGTTCTAATAAAACGCTCGGCCACATTTGCGTGGGTCTTCGTAACGATGTGGTTTATTCCTTCACTGTTGAAGAAATCCTGAACGTGATTTTTAGTTGCAAACGCTCCGTCGTCATCAGAATACACGGACATCGGATAACCCATCTTTTTAAAGCTTGCTCTCAACGCCTTCAAAACGTGCTCTCCGTCTCTTTCCTCCATCGGTATTACATCTGCTAATTTACTGAAGATGTCAATCACGACTAAAGCATACTGTGGAACGTTCTTGTCTTTTGCTAAAGGTGACATATGCATTATGTCTATTTGATATTCATATCGTGCGAATGGAGCGGTATAGGAATTAGTACCTCTATAATTTTTGATTTGTTTATTTGGTTGTTTCTTTAAGAAAGACTTTACATCGTCTAATGTTATTGTTGGGTCTTCTTCCTTTGCCTTCTTGTGTGTCGCTTGTGTGCTTCCGAAACCCTCGTCTAAGTCGTAATAGATGTTGCTGATTATTTGGTCTTTTGTTAATCTCGCCATTATATTAAATTGTTAGAAAATATTTTTTCAATAAAAACCCCGCCCCTTAACATAAAATAAAAAACTACTTAAAGAAATATTAACTTATTATATTAAGTGAAAATATGACTGAAAATGTCGGAGTGATTGCTGACTTATCAAACTGGGTGCTATCAGACGAAGAAGATGATGATAATGACAGTTATAAAAAGGAATTAGATGACGAGTTAAACAAAATAAAGGATTTCGTCAAAAGACACCCTTTGCCATCAGTTGATGAAAACGAAGAATTCTGGAAAGATGTTATTAACAGGTTTAGGGATAATAGCGGATTAAACTTGATGACAATATACTCATTTGTTAGGTTTGACATCATGAAAGAAATGTATGAAAACCTAACAGATGAAAACATCATAAAAGACTGTGGTAAAAAGTTAAACCGAGATGGGCAGTTTAATGCTATGATTATTAACCACTATATCTTATCGGGAGCGATACGGAAACTAAACACAGAAGACAGTCTAGTAGATGGACAGATGCGAATTATTGAATTCTGGTGGGATGGAATAGGTGGATGGAAAGCGTGAGTGATTTAGTTTAATGATATTATTCAATTATAATATGATTAAACCTAGTTTTTATAATCTAACAATGAGGTTAAGACATTTAAATTAAACCTGAAACCCAGACCAGCCGACCAGCAACCCCTAGCCAAAACTACTTAAAGAGAAAAAGCCTTATATATTAAGAGAAAAATGAGTAAGGGTAAAATGTCAGAGAATAATTTTATGGATGAGAATTGCGCTAGCTTACCTGAAGGCTTAGTTTCAATCATCACTACTTACATTAATGGTAGTGAAGGGTGGCGAAGACTGAAACAATGTGATGCTTTAAGAGAATTACAAAGGAAATGGAAACCGTCTATTTACACTGAACGAGTAGGAGAAAGTAGATATTATGTTGAGATTCGCAATAAATGCTTAAAAGGTGATAAAGCGCTTTCATATGCGTTGAAACCACCAAAAGAATTATTAAGAATGATGAAGTATGATGAAGAAATACAGGTTGGAATAGTAGTTAGTTCAAAAATTATGTATAATAATAATATTTGCAACAGTCGTTCTTATTCATCATCTAAACAGAATAAGATTTCAAGTAGAGCGTCATTACAATACCATATTGAACAAGCAGTTGAAGAAACCAAACAGACTATGAAACGACACGAAATCATTACTATCGAACATGTTGCAATTGAAATTTATAGAAAACAGAAACAATGATTTCATGGCTTAATCATAATATTTAATTATAATATGATTAAACAGTGTAAACTTTTATAACCTTTCATTATACTGTAATTTCAACCTATAAAACATAACTAGACAATCACATAAAAATCACATAAAAAGAAGTTGTTAAGATATATTAAGAAATGGTTGTGAAGCAAACTATAATGAATAATTATGGAATGACAGAAGAAAAAGCAACAGAAGACTATGGTGAATTCTTCAAATGCAACAGATGTCTTTATGATAAAACAATTGATGAATTTGGAAATGTAAAAAGTGGAAGAAGATATAAATATTGTCAAGAGTGTAGAACAAAAATAAATAATTGTAGAGATAAACGTCAAAGAAACAAACGACCCACCAACACCCCAGAACTTGATAACTACTAAAAGGGCTACCTCTTTCAAATGAAAAAAATGTTTGCCCCTAGCCCAACAATGAACAAGGCGACAATTTACCCAAATGATTACCTTAACGAAAACGATAAATAAGCTCCCTAAAAACCCTCTTTTCAAAACGAATAAGGGGGAACATAGATTTGAGATGAACATAAAAACCAGAACAGGCAACCATCAACAGACCACCCCCCAGGCCCCCTACTTTCTCCATTTTTTCCCCCCCCCCCCGCCAAAAGCGCCAAAATGGGCAGCTCCTCGTTGGTTTGCCTTTGATTGCAAAAGAAGATCTTGCCTGCTTTGGACTTATCCGCGTGTTTTGGGCGGTGCTGGCCCATCGAGGCTGTGAAGAGCTTTGGATTTCAGCTCTGAGGAAAGCGTGCCCATGTCGAGGAGTTTCAGCCGTCTCATGCCAAAGTCGGCAATCCTTCCAAGCATTGCGCAAGGAAAGCCTTCTGGAGGGACCTACCTTTGCACCTTTGCACGTCTACGTTTGTCTCGTTACGCAGAAATGGCCATTCGCCCTCGAAGAAGTATCCTTGGTTGAGATGCAGTGGTCGAAGGCATCGGGACAAGATGGGACTCTTGTTGGCAATGGATCAGCAGGACATGTCATTTCGAGCTGCTTCTGCTTGTGGAAGACGGGTGGTGGTGTGCGTCTCAGAATGTAAGGACATGTTTTTCGGTCATCTCCACCCAAGCCCGATCGCAACACTGGCAGGTAGCTTATGCTATTCGCTCTTAGCAAGCTGTCTATTTCTGTACAAAAACGCAAAACAAGTTCTCTCCCCAGTCACACTTGCTGGACTGAATGTCTGTTTGTCACGGCGTGCAGCTAGGGCTGAAATTCATTTGGTGGCAGCATCGGCTGCGTGCCCCTCGTGACAGCCAGGGCCTGCACCGCCGCAGCAGAGATGAAGCCGAGCTCCTCCGCACGCAGCATGCGCCTGGGATCGAAGGTCACTAACTTCCTTTGCTAAGGAATGCACATCCGATGAAAGCAACATTGTTGCCCCCATTGACAATGAACAAAGGATTTCAAAGCGATAAGGCCTGTGTCCAAGAGCAGTGATTGAGTCGCTGTGATTGCCAGGGCAGTAGAGCCGCTGAGATTGCGCAATCTCAGGTTCTAAGATGAAGCTGTGCCATCATGTCCCGTGTTTTTTGTCTCCGAAAAAGAGTCTAAGAGAGGCTTCAAGCTCGGCTGTTGCACTCTTTGCCCACTAAAAAAGTTGGTTCCGCAACAGGGCAGATGGTATGGGTCAAAATTAATCCACCAGGGGCCAGGGGACCACAGGTTTTAGTCCTTGCTTCCATTTGCTAGGGTCCCATTCTGGGCACCTATTTTTGACCCACTGCCAGACAGTGCCAGACAGGTGGGGTTGGTCAAAGATCCCAAGTTCCCGTGGGTGGGAAGCACCTTTGTGTGTTTGTCCTGTTGAATCAGCGTTTCAGGCACTAGGGTCAGGTGTCTTGTTGGAAGCCCACGAGAAGGCCCCTTGAGTGAGCACAGCAATGCTTCGGGGCCGTGGCGCCAAGTGACACGATCAACCGCAGGTTGTTTTGATTGGGCGAATCGCATTAAGCCGTGAACTCAAGCAATGCAGCAAGATAGCAATCAATAGCAGTAAAGTCATTCAAGTCATTCAAGTCATCGGGTCATGGACCTTTTTTCACATTGGCAGGGATCATTGTGTTTTCGGTCCGTCTCGGTGCCCGGTGTCAGAATTCGGCAAGGCGGATGTGCTGGATCGCGCAGAGCAGGACGGAAGCTTGCGCCGGTGAGCACTACCTTCACATGACCTTTGTGACATTGTGACTTTCCTTTTCTGGGAGAAAAACAAATCATGTCCGGCTCGAGCAGTCCAGTTTCGCCCATCCATCAGAGCCTGCAGGGCTGCCCAGTTCTAAAGCAAAGACAATTTGTTTCCGGTCGCTCCGGTTCAAGTTGGTTGCAACTTCCTCTTGTTTCAGGAGAAGCTCCGCGAGCAGCTTCTGGAGTCCGAGAGGCTTGCCGCCTCGTACCTGGTGGTTTCAGACGAAAAGAGAACGGGAACGCACCCCCGCAGACTTGCCACGTACCATGCCAGAAGTACTCGCATGAGAAATATCCAGTTGCCAGCAAACCTTATCAAAAAGGTGAGTTAGACTCAAGCTTGTTTGTGACAGAGCATTCATACCACTCGGGAAGACGACCACCTAGATCGGCTTACAAGGGAGAACATCCCGTTGAAGCACAGCCGGAGAATCAACTTGAAGGCGAGCTCCAACTTTTGATCCCTAGCAAGAACTGTGTTTTATTCCTCCACTTGGCTTCCACTCACAACCTCTTCGCTCTGTATTGTACTTGTGCCAGTCTTCTTTCGTGCCGCCAGGTCTCTCCGCCAGGATGCAGAGCAGCAGGTCCGCGATTTGCAGGCACCAGTGCGACCGCCCAAGTCAACACTTTGATGACGTGAGAACGTGGCCATGTTTCCATGGAGACCAAGTCTGTTTTCCTGGCAACAACAGACATCTTGCGAAACTGAGTTCAATTCTTGCATGGTCCTCGTTATGGTTAGGTATCCCTGGATACCCACCAGTCGTCAGATGTCTCCCTTACGAGACCTCGTCCCCCCGACCTTGCGTCAGGCGGAGCTGGGCCATTGCCGGAAGGAGCTGGAAGGAGCTCTTCAGGACGGGTCGTTTCAGGTTGGCATTTCCCCTCTTCTCCAAAAGGACGCCTAGAGCAGGTCGCTTCTCAGCGGCCGAAGAAACAAGAGAGATCAAACACAGACACACCTTGCTAGTGGGGCATGAAGGGATCACCCTAAGCAATCGTCCCTTTTCTTTCAAGGGCTTGGTTCGGGTCAATCCCGCTTTCTCGGCTGAGAACTAGCGACACCAGGAACATATCCATGACATCGCGGTTCCAGGAGTCGGCTCTTGAGGAACACTCATTCCGATTCCCAAAGTCCTTTGGCTCGGTTTCAGCACAACACCGAGCCATATCTTGGTTGAAGAGGTGTCAGAAAAGTTACCACAGGGATAACTGGCTTGTGGCAGCCAAGCGTTCATAGCGACGTTGCTTTTTGATCCTTCGATGTCGGCTCTTCCTATCATTGAGACGCAGAAGTCCCAAAGTGTCGGATTGTTCACCCGCCAATAGGGAACGTGAGCTGGGTTTAGACCGTCGTGAGACAGGTTAGTTTTACCCTACTGATGAATTTGATGCTGCGACAGTAATCGAAGTCAGTACGAGAGGAACACTTCGTTCAGACACTGGGGTGTTTTTGTCACATATCTTTCGGCCAAACCTACTGGAGGTGACATTCTTGTTGCAAGCGGGCTATCCAAGATACATCACTTGCTGGAGGTGTCGCCCTTCATTACCTTCTGGGATGCTCCTTTTCACCCAACTGCCCACTGGTTCCATTCAACTGCGGATGGTACCCGAAACAAATGGTCACGGCCTTTGGACAACAGGCACCAGACACCACGGAGTTGCGCACCTGGATAGGGTCTAAATACACCATGCTCCTGCGGTGTTTGCTGAACCGGTTTGCCTCTTCAAAGTGCAGAGCACGTGCAGGTCCGGAGGGGGTTTGATCCGAGGCCTCGCTTCGCCGAACATTTCGAGCGAAAGACGGTACAACACCCAGATCAAAACTGAGAAGTTGCCGGGAAGAAGCGGAACATATGGTTCAAGTGGTGAAGTGGTCCAGTGGTGGGCAGCGAGCCTCAACGTCAGGAGCTTCAACAGCGCCACAACGGCCAAGAGGCCCTGGACCTGTTGATGCAGCGGGAGCGCGACGCGGCAGAGGCGCGCTTGGGGGGCGACTGCCGCAAGGGGGAATAGATGCCTGTGGCGGCCTGTTGCCTAAGCCTGCTTTGGCAGATCCGTATTGCGGCTGAGCCATTCTATGGCCCCGGTGATAATGGGTCATTAGGATTTGTTTGCCTTGGTGGTGCTTGTAATGCAATGCAGGATTGAGGGCCACTGAGGATGCAGGATTTTGTCAGCGGCATGCCGTGAAGTCCCTGCGCATGCTCTTAGTTCAGTTTTCGACCAGAGGGACATTTGGCATTTCACTTGCTTCCCAAGCAGCGTGAACTTTTTGGTATTTGCCAGGTTGGCGCTTAGCTTTGTTGAGAAAGTGCCGGTCCGTCTCATCTTGGGTGCGGGGGTTGGAGTTGGGTTGGGTTCGTGGCCTAGGTGGTGGCATTTATTTGGAGCAGCAGGGAAAATGTTTGGCGACCCGGGAACAAGACGCAGACAAGGAAGAGTCGAAGGAAGCGGGAACTGAGCGGGAAGAATGAACACAGGAGCTCTAATGTTATTTGCATTCTGAAGAGTATGCTTGCGCACGGATCCTTTGGCTCGTAACTCGTTTTTGAATTGTTCATGGCTTGTTGTAGCAAGTGGGTACGGCCAATGTTTGACGAGACTACATAACAAAAGAATGCTGTGGTTGCAGCTGGCTCATCAGCACCGGCAGCACACCAGCGCCAGCATGGATATCAAAGGTCACAGCTCAAGGGCCAGAACAGCACGACCAGCGGCACTCTGTGGCCACAACAGCATGGCAGTCTGACTTCTGCTTGTGCTGCTTGTGCTGGTGGCTTCCTTCCAGCCCAGGAGCGAAGGAAGGAGGAGCTCAAGAAGAGACAAGAACTGGAGCTGAGGCCTGGCTGTCGTGCAATCCGGGCAGAAGACCAACCCTAGGAGCCGTCCAAGTCGCTTCCCTGATTTGCGAAACATATTTGATCACTCACATGTTGGAAGAATGATCGAACGTCAAACTTGCCCCTTGACACTCGTAGTATTCCGGCATTCTCCCTTCTTTCATGCCCGAGGCAAAGAACTTGCGTTTTTCGGTTCCGAAGACAACACTCCAATTTGTAGTCCAACATTGGGGGCCAGAGCCTGACGGATTTTAATTCCGCAGGGATGTGCGCACCCGGGCATGTGTCAGAAGGGGCCTTTCTTCAGAATGGCTGCTGCCGTGATGGTTTCGAAATCATTTTCTCATTCAGCTTTCGACATCATGTTCCCACTGCGGGCTTGGAGTTGACCAACATTCCTGTTTTCTGGGACCTTTGAGCGGTTTCATCCTCAAGCGCATGCAACTCGTTTCGCTTCAGGGCGCGAACGCTGGAGACCAGCTGCGAGGAGCTGCGCACTGGGAAGCTAGACCTCGAGGCTGTGGTTTTCATTTTTATAGGGAAGCTATTTTTCGGAGTAGAGGCGGGGTTTGTATTTCGCTTGAACTCACACCGCTACGAGGGGCTGGCTCAAGATTGGCCCAGGTGATGTTTAGCATCACCTCAGTGGGCAATTTGGATACCTTTCGTGGCTGGGAAGCGGAGGGAGGAGAGGGAGTGGTTTGTTGCTTGAGGGTTGGGGAACTGCTTTGCTTGACTGTTTCTCTGAATGAGCTCTGAGTGCATTTCAGTATGCCCTCCCAACTTTCGACCCCTTCTGGAAGATCGAACCATCTCACGGTAAAGTGGGAACTGTGGACTTCACCTGTTGGCGGAAACAGCCTGGCCAGGTTGAGATCCGAGATCCGGGAATAGGCTGTCCATGCAAAGCCAAAATAGGGGACTCCAGTTGGTGGGACATACTGCCAACAGAAGTCCCAGAGCAAGGTTGAGCTTGTTTTCTCCGCGGTTTCGAATCTGAAATTGACCAGTATGAACACAGTGATTGGTTAGTTCAGTGCTTAAAGCACAGATGACAGAAAAAGCCATTTGCTTCAAGCAGCTATCTTTTAGTTTGGGTCAAGCCGATCATGGTTTCCAAATCCAAAGCGCTGTTGGCCCAGCGTATAACAGGCTTAAGCTCCTGCGAAATCATGCCCGATTGTGCTCCCTTAGGCGGAGGCATCCTCGCCTTGTGGTTTGCGCATGTTTGGCGAGCACACTATCAAGACCATCATGTTTGTAGCGAATCCGTCTTGCTGCAAAAAGGACAAACAACTAGCAAACACAATAGTCATTGCAGGCGCAGATTCAAGACCTCCAGTGGCAGCTCGAGAAGAATGGCAGGGCGCCGATGTGTGCGGGATTTCCAGTGGCGCCGATTTGGATGTTTTGTTAATGTTGAAACGCATGTGGAAACATGAACTGTGTTGGCAATGCTTGACCACAATGGCGCATGCCATTTTGGCTCAAGCTTTGCCCTGGGTTCTCTGAACCCAACTTGTGTGAAAAAAATTGAGGTGAATCACTTCCGAACTAACCCCGAACCAGCAATGGCCTCCTCGGCAACCTCGGCAACTTCCTTCGAGCTGATTGAGGACCAGACGCTCACTGCGGAGGAGGTGGAAATGCGGCCCAGGAAATCCGCACACGCGAGGCGGCAGTGGCGGCCGGCCTGGTGTTGGACGAGCCCGAGGCCCCCCCGTCGGCTTCGGCCACCGACGTGATGAACGACCTCTCCAGTGCGCTGGAGCGTCTCCGTGTGGCTTTCTCCACACCGACTTCCGGCTTGGGTGCCCCTGGCCCCGCCGATGAGGAGGACCAGGACATGGACGGTGCGGACGCCACGGAGAAGGCTACTCCACCAACGAAGAGGCTGAAGGGCTTCGTGGCGGCTTCCCAGAAGACCTCGGCTCCGGTGAACAAACCGGTCTCCCTTGTGCCGGTGGAGGGCCGTCCTGGCTACTTCAAGTTAGTGGACCTCCCCGACCTCTTCCCGGTCCTTCCGGCATCGGCGGTCACGTTGCTGAGGGACGTCACGGTGGAGGAGGCGGTCTCCCTGTTCCACAAGTTTGTCGGGAAGAACCTCACGGAGGACTTGGTGATTCGCATCCTGGAGGCCTATGTTCCGATGAAGATCCAGATCCGGCAGGAGGAGGTCTGGGCCTCACAGTTCCAGAGGAACAAGGCGTGCATTGGCACCCAGCGGATGCACAGACTCGATGCCGGCCACTCAGACAACAAATTCATGTGCAAGGCGGTGGTACCCGGGCACAGGCAGACCGCAACCTGGTGGACGGCACGGTCCTGGGAAGAGCCCCTCCGAAAACGGACACGGCAGAGGAGATCACCATGGCAGACGTGGTCCCGCTTAACAGGCGGGTGGACATCCGGCAATAGATCCTGTCCATGGAGGCGGACGACGGGGCGTTGAAGGTCCGGGAGCGCCAGGAGGTCAAGGTCAAAGTGCAGCGGTCCCTGCAGGAGGCAGAGGCTCAGAGCTTCCAGCTCTACCACCCCCAGGTGGACCAGGCGATCCGGAAGAAGGAGGAGCTGCATAAGGCCTTGAAAAAAAGCACCGGGAGCCGACCCCGGAGGAGTCCTCGGCCAGGTGGCGGCACAAGGAGCTGGTCACGGATGAGATGCTGGACAATGAGATGGCTATCCTGGCGCCTCTCCAGGAGGGCATGCAGGCCCTGCCGTCAGAGGAGGTGGCCAATGAGGGAGCCCGGGCCCTCAGGAAGGTCAACCTGGAGCGATTCAAGGCCAAGCTGAGAGACCAGTACCTGGAGGGGAAGGGCGTTGACGCCAGCCAGGGGGCTCCATCCAGGAGGCGCAGGAGGCGAACAAGCGCATGGATGCTCAACCACACCCTCAAGCCCTTGGAAGTGTCGGCATGGCCGGATGATCTCAGGAAGGCTCTGGAGAGGGGGCTGTTCTGCCCCCTTGGAGCTGGATGACCCCGAGGACATCCCCAACGTGGGGGACATCAAGGAGAAGTATGTCCCCTACATCCGGAGGCTCAGAGAGGCGCAGAACCCATGGAACCAGGAGGCGCTGCTGGAGGAGATGCCCGATCTGGCGACGCCGGCCGGAGGAGGGCAAGTTGTCCCTTGGGCGATGAAGAGGCACCAAGGGGAGCTGCGGATGTTTGGGGGGATCTGGAAGAAGCACTCCAGCGGTGAGATCCCCAAGGGCGCGGACCAGCAATTCAAGCTCACGCCGGAGGAGCTCCTGGCCCTGGAGCGCAGGACGCACCCGCTCACGTGTGAGCGGGACCACATCGACCCAATCATCTACTCGGCCTTGGAGATCCGAGCGCAGGTGAACCGGGGCGAGCGCCCGGCGCCGGAGCAGGTGGTGGGGATCTTCTGGGCGAAGGGCGATGGAGTGTTTTGGACGAGGCAGACGAGAACGTGGGACCTGCCGAGCTTGACGGGGTACGCCCACAGATTCACCTTCAAGTACATCTACTCGGCCTGGACCACATTCCCGCTGGTCGTGAAGACGCAGCGACGGGGCCGCAATGCGGAGGGCTCGGCCTCGGATAAGTGGATGGGCAACATCCTCCAGATGAGGAAGGAGGCGGTCCCCTTCCTGGAGAGCCTGGGCATCCCCAAGCCGAGCAACAAGGCGGAATGGAGCTACATCTTCAAGGAGATGGGGACGTTTCTGGCGGCCAAGAATTTCATCGTTAACTGCCCATTGCCGGTGATGGAGATCCCGGTTGCCCCCGTCCACGACAGCAAGGAGGCGTTGCGCTTCCGGGCGGTCTGTGACGAGCGAATCACCCTTCCGCTGTATCGCTGAGGGCTTTCGACTCGGTGTACACCAAACTTGTGTCGGGCCTGAGTAAGTCCTCCATGGTGGAGGTCAAGGTCAACTGGCGCTGCAACGTGGTCCATGACTGGGTGGAGCAGGTCCCGCAGAAGGCGGGGGCCCTGTATGACCGGCTGGGCTACTCCCAGGACATGCTCAGGCAGATGGGTTGCTCCCCCCCCTTGGGTGCCTCTGGCCCCGGGGGCGGAGCGGCTAAGGAATCGGACCCCAAGGCCAAGATTCTGGGGGGAGCGGACACCACGCTCCGCACGCCGGACCAGGGTACCAGGCAGTACCCTCCGATCACCGCGTCCACGGTCACGGCGGTTGCGGGCCGGAAGTACATCAACAAGCACTTCCCGAAGGAGACGAAGCACGTGTTTCGGGCCTCCGTGGAGTGCGGCCTGGTCCTGCCCAGCATCAGCGCATGGGAAGTGGTGGGCAAGGAGAAGTTCAAGACCACCGGAGGCTACATGTGCAGGTTCTGCAAGGGCTTCTGGAGGGCGAGCCGTGGGGGGACCAGGCTGCTCGAGATCACGGGGTGGCACAAGGACAAGGCCACATGCCTGCAGCTGGTGATGGACGAGCCCCCGGAAGCTATATAATCAGTGGATCCGGGACAGGATGGAGTTCTACAAGCGGGTGGAGCCGACGGAGCCACCCAGGGACGAGCGGCTAGTCCTTGAAAATGCGAGCTCCTCGAATGGCCTGGGGGATGTCTCCACTGCCTTGTGGTCGGTCATCTTGAGCAACCCGGAGAAGTCGGGGCTGGCGGCCATCCACTCGGTGGCAAAGGAGGCGATCTTGAGGGGTGAGAGCCGCTAGGTAGTGTCTCACAACCCTTTTGGACGTGGAGTCGTGTGATCTCTTCCCACCGGGATTTGGGTGCCTCTGGCCCCGTCTCGGGTGGGGGGAGGAGTAAGGTTCTTCTTTTGGGTTCATCTTTCACCTTGGTTTCCCCCCTGTTCAACACACCACGACTGCCGGTTTGCCTCGATCGGGAGGCTGCACGCTTTGGCTGCCCCAAGGACGGGCCATACCGGCCACAGTTTGGAGAAAGTGGCTGCGGCTGACCCTGGGTTCCATCCCCCGTCGGGTTGGTCTTCCCCCGAATTTCCGGGGGGTGGACTCTCGGGTCCTGTTGGGCTGCAGGCTGCCTGCCTGCCCCATTTGAACTCGGCATCCAGCGGGGTTGGAACGTGCATGCAGTGTGCCGTGGTTGGGTCCCGGCCGCTCGATAGGAGGCTCGAACCCCTGTTTTCATCATGGCTAGGGTCTATACAAAGTTTCTTTTGCGCCCGCCTTACACTCGCCTTTGGGACCGCATTCCAAGGGTCCTGTGGGACACGTTGGCGAATGAGTCCTTCTCCCCGAGACAGACGGACGGGGAGCTGCTGGTCCTGATGTGCCTGCGCCACGGCACGGCAGAGGAAGGGAGGCAGCTGGGCGGGGAGCCGGCCATCCGCTTCGTTCGGCTCCTGGAACCCTCGGGCATTCCGGTGGGCCAAGATGACCAAGTGGTACCAACGGACTACTTCAACGGCCTGGTGGCGTCGGCGGCGGGCACGGCGGACCTGGCCGACCTTTGGGACAGCCTATGGTTCCTCCTCATGGCGGCTACGGACGGCAAGCTGAGCGAGAACTTTTCCCCGCTGGAGAATGAATGGGACCGCCAGGACCAACTGAGGTGGTTTTCGCGAGATGACCCACCCCCACTCCAACAGCCGGAGCTTCTGAAGTGGAGGCACTGGAGGCCCGGGAAGATCAGGGAAATGGAGCCCACGACCCAGCGAGCGCTGGAACTCCATATGCGCGGGAAATGGGCGGAGCACATTGCATACATGCAGGACATCCTGGGGGAGGACTTCCGCAAGGAAGCATTGGACCTCTTGGGGGACAGCAGGTTCCGGACGCTCAGGCAACATTGCCTGGTCTACGAGAGTCTCCGCAAGAGAGGCTTCACCGTCATTCCATGGCAGGAACAACATGTCCGCTCTCTCCTCAACCAGCTCGCCGATGAGGAGGTCACCCCGTGCAAGTTGCGGCAGGTGTGGAACACCCTCAAGTGGTTCTCCAAGACCTTCGGATTGCTCAAGATAGATGAACTCCATCGCCTCAAGTCCAAGAAGAGCTCATTGGAAGAGGCGCTCACGGACACGGTCACCAGTCCACAGCGTAAGGCGGTGGTCCCCAGCAAGGAGGTCATTTGGGCGCTGGAGGAGGGGGCCGGCTACGATCGCCTGGGTGCCACCGGCCCCGGCACGCAGGAGGCCCCGGGAAAGAGCAGACACGAGGTGCTGGACGCGTTCATCCTGGGGTTCGCTCGTTTCAATGACCTTCAGCACGTTCACCCCAAGGAACTTATCCACACCAGTAACACTGTGGAGCTGAAGGCCTGGCAGACAAAGACGGTCTCTGCAGCACAAATCAACCGCAACCCGGTTTTTTTTCTGATTGCTCCGAAGTACAGCTTCACGGGAATCCCCTGGTGGACTACCTGGGTGGCCTCGGTAAGGCGGTTGGTATCCGAGGCGGCATTCCAGGACATGGATTACTTGCTCCCGACGGTGAGCAAGGACTTTGCAGGGCTGATCCCGTGACCTTCCACACCAGAAAGGCTCTGAGATGGCTCAAGGATGCTCTTCTCCGTCGGGGAGTGACCCAGGGGTTGGTGAAGCCGCTGTCGTGGCACTCATTCCGGGTGTTCATCCCGGACTGCGCCTTCCAGATGGGGATCCCCCGGGAGCGCCGCATAACTGGCTCACGGAGAGCACGGCAGATGTCTACGTGCGGGAGAAGCGCAACGTGGTTGTGGAGATCTGGGGCCAGGTAGCGCAGAAGGTCCCCAACCTGAACCTCAGGCCAGGCAGGGAACGCAGGGAGGACTTGAATCACCCGGACTGGGCGGACCCGCTCCCGCCGCCAGCGGTGGACATCACGGACGCAGGACCGGAGGGCCGCGAGGACCAGACCGAAAAGGAAGGGGAGGCATCCCCTTCAGTACCCTCTGGGAGCGCGCCATCGACCCGCTCATGGTCAGTGGTGGAGCACGGACCCGAGGACACACCAGTCAAGGCTAAGGACCTGTTTCCCGCCACACCGGACCTCCCCCTTCGGGTGGTGGCGGCGGTCAAGCGCACAGGCAACGCCGGCCAGTCCAGAATCCACCTGCTGAATGTCGAAGGCACGGCTGTGGGGTGTGGTTGGCGACTGGCGGCTTCCAAGGTCCAGGAGCTCTCGGTGCTAGACTACATGACGGAGCAGGGGGCCTATGGCAAGTGCGAACGCTGCTTCAAGAGGCATGGCTTCCCGGCGGACTGGGCACTGGAACCGGCGGAGGTCCCCACGCTACAGGAGGACTCGGACTCCTCGGCGGACTCGGGCTCTGAAACGGATGACTCGGTGGACACCCAGTCGGAGACCGAGGTGGTGGCCCTACCGTTGGTAGCCTAGGTGCCCCCGGCCCTGGCGACCAAGGGGATGGGAGGCCCGGAGCAGGCCATGGCCAGGGCCCTCAGCACAGACTGGCATCCTTCGGAAATGGCGGGTGTGCCAGACTGTCTTTCGGAAATGGCGCTATCAGTCTGCACACCCGTTCTTCAGTTTTTGAGATTGTGAGTTGGGTGGCCCATGGGGCCCACCCAGCCTTTGTCATCTGACAGGGGAAGATGAGTCCCTGGCACCAACACACTGCTCGGATAAAAGAGTTATCGCGTGCCTGTGTGTGGTGCCGTTTGGTTAGCTTGCATACACTTTGTTAATGTTGAAACGCATGTGGAAACATGAACTGTGTTGGCAATGCTTGACCACAATGGCGCATGCCATTTTGGCTCAAGCTTTGCCCTGGGTTCTCTGAACCCAACTTGTGTGAAAAACCCACCCACCCACACCAAGGTCGGAGGTCATGGCGGCCAAACCCCCGGAGAAGGTCCCCGAGGAGTTCAAGGAGGACGTGGCAAAGTTGCACAAGCCACTGGCGGCCCTCCTGGTGGGGAAGGAGATCCCCTGGGCCACCCAGGCGGCTCTGGGCGCATCGGGATACGTCACGGTGGAGGACCTGGCGGATCGCTGGGACGGCGGCGGCTAGGGAGAATGGTCCCCGGGACCTGGGATTCCGGATGGGGAGAACGGGTTCAACGCCCAGACCTCGGCCTTCACGGCGATGCGCCTCCTTCAGGCAGTCCGGGTGGCAGCCAGCTTGGTCCGGGGGGGCAACCAAGGTGATCACCCGGCGGGCCAGGCGGGCCCGACAAAGGTGCCCCTGGAGGTCCTGTGTGACAGGCGCCAGCTGGAGGATGCTTACGTGACCAAGCATGAGACCCCGAAGCCGAGGTTGGAGTTCCAAGGAAATGATGGCTACCTCAAGAAGCAGTGGCGCATGATTGCCAAGGGTGAGCTGGGCTACATCCCGGCAAAACACATCGTGAGCGCGCTCCCGGAAGAGGGGGAACGCCCCTCATCCACCCACAAGAAGATCACGGTGGACGGCTGGGACAGGGAGGATGAAGAAGAGGTGAGGAGCCACCCCACATCCCGGCGCCAGCTGGAACGGTTGCACCTAACCTTCAGGACGACGCTCCTGATGTGCACGGCGGCACTGCCACAGTTTGGCAACCTGAAGGTCACCAAGGAGGAGCTGGATGATTGGTATGCCTGGTTCTATGGGGAAGACATCGCCGGCAGGAAGCCTCCCCCGAGCGACACCACCTTGCTGTTTGCAGAGCGCAATGCATGGCGCAAGATCCACGAGATGGTGCACCAGGGCACCACTCTCTCCGATGCCCTCAAGAATATCAGGGGCGACTTCCTCTTCTGGCAACGGGAGGTCTATAAGCACCTCAACAGGGCGCCGGAGAAGAAGAGCAAGGGCAAGGCACCTTTCCCCAAGCCGGGGGGCCCACCGCCGGTGAGGGGCAGAGTGGGGCTTGGAGGGCTTGGAGCCCCGGGTTATGGAGGACACGACAATGACAGCGTGCTCATGCTCCGACAGATGTACCTGACCTCGCTGGCCTACAAGGGGCTAGGTCAGCTAACGGTTCCGCAGATGGGTTCCTCCTTCTTGGAGCACCCGATGGAGTGCAGCAAGAGCCCGAGCGCAGCGAGGTGCTCATCGATCTGGGTCACGCGGGCCTACATTCAATGGGCGAGTGCACTCCACCACTCCCTCATCAAGTTTGACGAGTGCCGCCTGGGCCAGGTGGTTGTGAAGTCCACGACATTGTCAACGGACCTTCCACTTCACCACTGGCATGATCTGCGTTGCAACCACGGGGCTCACCCCAGGGGGGAAAAGCTAAACTCCAGTGACCTCAGCCGGTACCCAGAGCAGATGATGCAGGGTCTCGCCGCGGCCATCCTTTGCCGAGCGGGACCCGTCCTGGAGGCACTGAGGCCGGGGGGCACGGCGCCCCAGGCGAACCCAACGACCCCCCCGAGGCGGCCGAGGGAACCTTCTCCCAGCACGCCGGGGGACAACAAGCGCCAGTCCCGGAGGCTGAAGGCGGGCCAACAAGCGTTGGCAGGACTAACCTTGGGCTCACTCCCGGTTTCGGCCTCGGACAACCCGGAGGTCCGGACATCGACACAGAGGACTGGCGAGGCGGATAAACTTGGGGGGGGCACTCTTTCCCCGGATCCATGGGCACACCATGGCATGGAGATCTCGGATCGGCCCACCATCCTGCCGATCACGCACGACCCCAATCTCTCCGACAAGGTCATGTACCTTCAGATGGCCTTCAAACAGCGTCCCTTAAGGGACGGAGGAGGAAAGCCCTCATTCCCCTTGGACCCGGCCACTGTCCAAAGCAGCAGCGCTGGGGGCCAAGATCTGTGTCCTCACTTCGCCGTGGGGGGACAAGCTCCAGTAGTCTCTCTCGTTGGGGGATGGGTCACATCCCTTCCCAGAGGACCTGCTGGAGGACATCAGGGAGATTCTGGCGCGGGGCAGGCCGACCAGCTGACGGCCAACCCTTCTTCCTGGACATCTTGCACAGCGTGGCGCTGAACATTCAGGACCCCGACCACACCAGTTTCCCCGGGATCTGGAGCAAGGGGTCCCACTGGGGGTCACGGACCCACCCCTGACCTCGCCGGGCATCTGGCCAGCTGAAAGGGGAGGAGCCGGAGTTCCAGGAACTCCCTCACCCAACGGGCAGGGGGATCACTTCAGTGAGCTCATCAGGGGCACATTTCTGGAGGAGGTCCCAATGGGCATGGTGGAGGGCCCCTTCAGTAAGGTGGAGGCAGCATCGCGCTGTGGCTGCGAAATCGAGGACCTTTGTCCCGGCCCCCTAGCGGGCATCGACGAGGGGGACAAGATCCGCACGATCTACGATGGCTCGGTGGGTGGGGCCAATGACACCATCAGGAACCAGACGGTGGAAAGGACGACGGCTCCGACGGTGCTGGATGGGGTCCAAGCTCTTCATTGGCTACATGCGGCAGCTGCGGAGGGACCCCCCTCTCAGGGTGCCCCTGGCCCCGAGAGGGGGCTCGTCAAACCTCCACCTGGGGGCTGGCTATGGCCGGAGCCGGGCACCAGGTGGGTGCTGCTCAAGGCGGACGTCACCAAGGCCCACCGGAGAGTGGTCCTCAGGAAGGACTGGCGGTTCCAAGTGGCCTCACTGGGGGAAGAATGGTGGGTGAACAAGGTAGGCACATATGGCATGGCCAGTGCCCAATCCTACTGGGGACGCCTGGCAGCCCTTCTGCTCAGGGTCCTCTACGCCCTTTTCCCTCAAGTGGATTGGAACTTTGTCTTTGTCGATGACTTCCTGTGGCTGCTTCGAAGCGAAGGGGCAGCAAACTTGGCGGTGGCGCTGTTGGCAACACTCCTGGCCTTGGGCACCCCGCTTAGCTGGAAGAAGACGCATTTGGCGGAGGTTAACACGTGGCTGGGTTTCGTGGTCCACCCGAACATCCCGCAGGTCCTCATGGCAGCCAACAAACACATCCTGGTTATGGAGGTTTTGCAGACCATGGTGGAAGGGCAGGCGATGCACTCAAAGGACATCGAGAAGGCCCTGGGTCGCATCCAATGGGCGACGGCTGCATGTCCGCTGGCGAAGTCGATGCTCCAGCCACTTTGGGCCTGGAAGATGGCCACCACCACGGTGGGGAAACCCCCCAAGGTGGTCAGGATGCTGGCGTTCATGCTGCGGTTCCTCTTCAACACGCCTTTCGTCCAGTACTCCCCTTACTTGCCGAAGTCCTCTTGGTGGGGTTGCAGCGATGCTAGCGCCTCGGACGACGGACTGGCATTTGTGGGAGGTTGGTGCTCCAACAAAGTGGAGCCGGACAAGAAAGAGGTGTACTGGTTCCACGAGCAGATCCACGTGGAGGAGTACCCTTGGGCCTTCAAGAATGGGGATCCAAAGCGGCGGATTGCAGCTCTGGAGATGCTGGGCACGCTCTTCCTCTGTAACATGATCCTCACGCACCAAGGCCCTCTGTCCTCCCGGGTCCGACTCCCGGTGGGCAGTGACAACCAGGGCAACGTCATGGCGATGCTCAACCTTGGATCCAAGAAGCCCTACACGGCGGCGATCCTGATGGAGCTGGTCTTCCTGCTCCACACCCATGGCTGCTCGCTGGCGGCCAACCACGTGCCCCGTGAGTTCAATCAATGGGCTGATGAGCTGACACACCCAGATTTCTCTGGGTTCGACCCTTTGCAAAGGGTCCCCAAGCAGGAACTCTGCGAGGAGTTTGTTTTTCTCCCGCGTCTCCTGAATGGAGACGCTTTTGATCTCAGCGTGGGCCCACCCATGCTCCCGTGACCGGAGCCGGTGGGTGACTCACTTCCCCTGGTGGCAGACCCCCCTGTGGCCTGGGTGCCACGGGCCCCGGCTCAGGGGCGGGCGCTATCAGTCTGCACACCCGTTCTTCAGTTTTTGAGATTGTGAGTTGGGTGGCCCATGGGGCCCACCCAGCCTTTGTCATCTGACAGGGGAAGATGAGTCCCTGGCACCAACACACTGCTCGGATAAAAGAGTTATCGCGTGCCTGTGTGTGGTGCCGTTTGGTTAGCTTGCATACACTTAATGTCGTTTGAGAAAACATGTGCTCTTCCTTGACTGCAAATCACTGGGACCCCAGGCCACCAATGCCAGTGCTATCTTGACAGAGGCGTACATTCCCTCGCAAGGAAATGCACAGGTTTCTCATGCTGCTGACATCTCATGACGGATGGGAGCGTTGGAACAACTGGCATTGCTGCACAGTTCGTGACACCAAGCTGAACTGTCATGCAAGTTTCTTGAGGCTCCTCCTCTGAGCATTTGCCAGCGCCTCAGGCTTTAGAGCTTGCCCTTTGGCAGCTTCAACAGAAGCGACCTGTAAGGTACAGTACCGCTGCTCAGGAATGGCTTTCGAACAGCTGATAGCAGTCAGCAGGTGAAAAGGCCGCCAGCATTCCGCTCCCAGAAATCCGGGCCAACCGGTGTATGTGATGGCAGCCCAGCCCAACTCGGACTGGCGTTGCCGCTGATCCGGCCGACCAAACGAGCATGACTGCAAGGCGCCGTCAACTTCAGCGGCTGCAGGCAGCAGAGGCTCGCATGATTTTCCGCCATTTTGGTCCCCCTCCCCACTCCACTGCAGCAAGCTGGGAAGAAGCAGCCCCGTGATCCACAACCTTTTGTTGCAGGGCTGCCGCCCTGTGCCGCCGACCCCTGAGGCTCTCTCACAACGTCCAACGCCCGCTGTTCCTTCTTGATCATGGAAGTGAAGTATTCCAGTTCAGGAGGAAACCAAAGGAGAAACCAAAAGGAAACAGAAGGGAAGCAAAAGAGAAACCAACGTGAACTTGGCTCGGGGCACCCCCACTACGGTTCCGGCTCCTTCCGCCCGGCTGGCTAATGGCCGCTTGCAAGTTGCGGAGTCTTCTGGTCTTGAGGAGTGCCCTTCTCCTAAGCTGTCTCGTTCTGCCACTGATTCAAAGCGGGATGAGGATCACGATGATGAGGATGCCAGCATCCCAGTGACGATGACGAGGATAATGATTATGATGATGATGATGATGATGATGATGATGATGATGATGATGACGACTTAGTGATCAGTGTAACAGTGCGCCTCCCCGTTTGAAGAAGGGGACGGCGGATATAAAGGGAGTTCCCAGCAGGTTCCGTGGGCCAAAGTCAAGGGTGCAATTGCTGGCCTTGCAAGTAGCCAGAGTCTTTGAAGTTCTCCCTCTAATTGAGGCTTCCCAAGACTTTGTGCTTTGGAGCCACACTGAGCCAGGATAGCTGGGCACAGGAGCGCACTGGTCGGAACGCCCGGCATGCCATGTCATTCCAATTGAAAATACACGGGCGTCTTCCGTTTCGCTGGGCAACAGTCACCATTCATCATGCACTTGTAAAAGGGTGAGACAGGTATGCGGGTAGAAGGTCCATTTCAATTGAGGGAATGATCAATATTGACTAGAACAGACTGTCATCATCGATTCTATATCCGGCAGAATTTCAGGACAAGTTGGTCCTATCATGAGGCCTTTCAAATTTTCTGGGCCTGCGGCCTCTAGCCGGCTACGCCTCTTTGAAGTTATACCATGTCATGTCATGTTTTTTTTTTTTTATGAGAAACGTATCCTGTGCTATGATATGGCTGGTTAGGTTATGTATGTTGCCCACCCCAACCCCAGATGATGCCGGGGATGCCAGCTTTCTGGGCCCTAGCCGGGACCCAAACCAGAAGGCTGACATGAGGTCGCGCGCGCGCACGCGCGCCAGAGGCCGCAGAAACAGCAGCCCAAAAAGAACAGCCCGCAAGCCAGCCCGGAAACGCAAAAGCAGCAAAACACCGTAAATAGCAGCGATTTGTGGCTGGGGTCGCGCGCGCGCGCCAGAAGGCCCGAAAACCAACGCGAAAAAAGCAAGGACCGTGCAGCGCGCGAGCCAGCCACAGCAAAAGCAAAACGGACAAAACAACAGCCCACCGCTCAGCACAGCAGTTTTTGACGGTATTTACAGCGTTTTGTAGAGCGAGGACCCAGCATCGCCGGCATGCCCGGCAGCGCCTGGCGCCAAAATGCGCGAAAATGAGCCTCGCTTATATCCCTCCGATACCTTCTAACAAACAGTGCTTTTTGGGTTGAGAGGCTTTTTGGAAGGAAGTCTTGATGATGCAGACCAAGCCCCGCTGAAGCACCACCCAGGCCAAACCCCAGACCCTGATGATGTCAGCCACATGGCCTGCGAGGGTTGCCCACAGGCAAGCAAAAAACCGCAAGCCCGAGCTGGTGATGCAGAGGTGCCGGATTTAGGCCACGCATCACGACCAAGTGACGAGGGTCGGCGGCACCAGGGTGCAGCCCCTGAGGCTAAAGCTAGCAGGCCAATTGCCTAGCGGGGAGAGTTGGGCCCTGCCTGCTAAGCAGGTTTCCACATTTACCACGTTTGCGCCCAGCCTTGAATCCATACAAAACTATCGAAAACAGTGTTTTTTCCGCGGTTCGCCGAAAATCCTGCCAAAAATCGAGTTCGGCCGGGACCGTTGAGGCCTGCCTGCTAAGCAGGTTTCCATCGTTTGCACCCACCAAAAACCTTCAAACACTGTGTTTTTGCACGTTTTCGGCAAAATTGGCCCGACTCCCCCAAATCACCGGCGTTATCCCCAGCATCCCCCGCATCACCGGCATTATCTGCATCAATGTCCGCCATGGATGCGGACGATGCAGGTGATATGCTCAACAAGTCGTCAAAAATCGCCGAAACAAAGGCACAAATCCTTCGCCCCTTAGCAGTGAAGGCGCAGCCTCCGTTCGACACGGAGTGAACCGGAATCGACCGGGAGTGAACCGGAATCGACCGGGAGTGAACCGGAATCGACCGGGAGTGAGCCGGGAGTGAACCGGAATCGAGTGGGGGGGGGTCGGCGGCAGGGGGCGCGAGCCTTATAACCTTCGGTTAAGGGAACCGAAGGCCTACGGGGTCGTGGCGCCCGGATTTACGGCGCCGGCAGCCTCAGTTTACTGCAATCCGTACGAAGCACGGGGCAACTTGCGCGAACAGTAGTAACGCGCAGGCTGCGCAGACTTGAGCTCTCAAACCGCGGCACCGCCCGGTGACATCTAGCGATTGCACGGTGGCATGTGTATGTGTGTGTGTGTGTGTGCGCGTGTGCGTGCATCTGGACTGCCTCTGGCACTTGGTCGCTTCAGGCTTCCCCAGTTGAGCGCTCAGTTGAATATTCAAGCTTGCGGTTCTCTGCGGTGTGTGATGGAGCTTATATCAGAGGGTAGATTTGCGTACGCCATTTGAAGCTAGCGCGGCACGGCGTGCTCGATCGCAAACCATGTTTTGGTGTGCTGCAGCTGTTACGCAGCGGTTAGGAAGTACTAAGTGGTCTCGAAGATGCGGTTGAAGGCGAGCCCACGACTGCCACAGCGCAAAAATTGGGCTAGCTTCAGTGAGTGGGTGTCAAAGTGAGAAGCGCAAGTGCGGGTGCGACGTGCCGCGGCAGCCCGGCTACACTTTTCGCATGCTACGGTCTACGACAGGGTGTAACTGTCAAGGGGTGGTCTTGGGTGGGAGGCGGTGTGCGCGTGTGCTAGTCGCAGTCGCTGTGAGCTGTTAGGTAGATTCGGTTAAGCACGCGCTGCTGCAATCCGGCCCTGCGTTCGGCTCAGCAGCCTGGTCAAGCCGCAGCCCAGCTCGGCAACACTCAGCTCTTTCACGTCGATCGGGCGGCAGGCGGCGTGGCAGAGGAGCGCAAGGTGGAGGAGGTGAGCGATGAAGACGAGCCACAGGAGAAGACAGTAGGCAGCTCACCGCCAGGGACCGATGATGGGGAAGTTCGGAAAGAGGCGGAGGCCATAACGGAGGTCGAGGCCAAACAGCCACCTGAGCAAGTAAAGGAGGCGCCGAGTCGGCTTACCTGGCCAGAGCACTCACAGCTTGCAGCGGCGGAAGTCTTGCGCGAATGCGAAGCGGGGCCTGTGGAGCAGCTTGAGGCACTTGAGCAGGCGGTTCGAGCTGCTTTCCAGGAGCAAGTGATCGGCTTGATGGAGCCCAACTTTGCCCCGTCTGAGAAGCACTTGCATGAACACGGCTTACAGGCAATGCGGGAGTTTGCAGCGAAGTCCACACGGCTGGCGCACATCCAGCCTTTGGTGGCGGTCGCAAGCTTGGAGCCAGGAGCGCGGCGGCAGAAGCGACGCTGCAGCGTGCCACGGCTGAGCATCTTTCGTCGCTGCATGAGAGGCTGGAAAAGGAGTGGGAAGCACACATCCAAGAGAAGTTGTCAAAGGCCCCATATGCAAGCGAGGTTCCGGAGATGGTTGCTCGCTTGCGAGAAGTCTTTGTGAAGGACCGATACTACGAGAAGCTGGCAGAGCTGATGGCCAGTTCAACCGCAGCAGGCGCCTTTCAGCCAGGAGTGCTGGTGGAGGACATCAAAGACGACGAACAGCGAGCTCAGGCAGCCGAGCTTTGCAAGCGGCTGGGGCCCCAACACGTTCCACGCATCGAGGCTTTGGTGGGTCAGCAGTGGGAAGAAGAGGTGGTCAGGCTTAGCCTCACAGCTCTCCCGGAGGAAGCTTTGAAGGCAGCGGCAGAGGCGCATCGCAGGGCGCGATATTGGCAGGTTGCGTCACTCATTGTGGCAGAGGAGGGGCATCCTAGCTCGTCGGAAAAGGTTGAGCCCGCGAGCAGCAAGACGCTGGGCACGCCGAAGAAACGGCGTCGTTCGGGGGGAGGAGCGGCAGCTGACTGTCAGGCAGAGCCTTCTCCTGTGACTGCCTTGTCTGCCCTGCACAATCTCGCAGCCAACACCTTGGTTTCTTTCGAAACGTGGCTGCTATACGTGCCTGAGGAAGCACGAGATGTGGCTGTGCGCGGCCCGCGGAAGTCTTCTCCTGTGCAAGCAGTCAGTGTTGCAACAGTCTTGCTAGGAGATGCCACGACGCCAGTGCAGCTGACCTTGTGGCGGGACATGGCCGCACAACATTTGCCCACACTGTCAGCAGCTTACGACGCCGCAGGCGAAGATCAGTTCGTTCGCTGCAAGGTGGAGAGGGTGGAGACGATCAGCTTCCGCAAAAAAGACGGTGTGCAACTTGCGCAGGCTGAGCAGCACGCCAACCACAATCATTGCCATTGTCGGCAGCACGCCCTTTCAGATGCAGCCCGCTTCTGCCGTGGTGGTCAAGGATTTCCGCGAGCTTCGCGTGCAGGTGCCATTTACGGCCAATGTGCAAGGCGCAGTTGCTGAGGCAGGAGGAGTCACCATATCACGTTGCACAGACACGGCCATGCGCAAGTTCAAGCTCGTGGATAGTCGTGGCTTGGCAGTTCCTTGCATGGCCTTTGGTGACAACGCAGAAGACGCGGGCCTTGAGAATGGCAGTGTGGTGTATCTCTTCTTTGTGGAAGCGCGGGCGAGCAGCGACTCAGTAGCGGAGAATGATGCAGGCCTCTTGTGGTTGTATGCTGATTCGTATGTGCTGTCGCACGGGAAAGCCCAGCAGCAACCCCGCATTCTGGACGAAGTCCAGTTGCAGTAGCGCAGCTCTTTACAGGCTAGATGAGGGAGCTTAGTGTGGATAGACTTTGCGCCAGCCGACCAGCGCTGGCGCAGTGTCGTCTACGAAGGCGGCGGAGGCGTAAGAACGTGCCCGGGCCCGCCGGTTCTTTCTAGCCTGCGTCCGAGCCCTGCACGCAGGAAGCACCATGCGACCGAGAAAAGTTGTTCCCAGCGTCTCTTGTTGATCGTTGATGCGGTGATAGCGTTTGCGTTGTGAGTGCGGTATGATCAGAAGCCGGCATGCCTTCGAACACCGTGGGCGAGTGGCTCGACACGCCGGCAGGGTCACGGGCGTTCATCGTGTTCACACGTGTGCCCGCGTGCGTGCGCGGGTCCGTGTCTGTGTGTGTGTGTGTGTGCGTTTGTGTTCCGTGTGTTTGTATGGTTGCGCGCGGCATGTGTGCGTGTGTGTCCGGTCTGTGCTTCGGTGCGTGTGTCCTCGCCAATGCCGGCGCTTCTGCCGTGGCCATGGCGCGGGGGAATGTTGTCCCTTGCGGACTTGCAGGCGGGTCGCGCTGGCACACCCATGTCGTGCCAACCAACTTGGAAGCTGCAGACCGTGCGTTGCCCAGTCACAGAACCACGAATCGGACTGGCGCATGTTGCTTCGCCACTAGGGAAAGGGTCCGTGGTGTGACTTCTTGTTCTTGTGAGGCGACTTCCCGCGTGTTGTGTGCCAAGCGGTGGGGTGACCTCTTGTTGCGTGGGGTAATAAAGTTCAAGGTCGAGCGCTCGTGCTTGGGGAAGCCGCAGTTTGCCAGGAGCGAAAGCTGGACTAGGAGGCCGGGAAGCGTTGTGCCAACGGGGAAGGGTCAAGTAGCATGCATTGCGTTCAATGTTAATTTATTGAACTGCTGCACGTGTGTCACCCAAAGAAAGGAAACTGGTATGGTTGAATCTTGGTGCGCCAATGGGGGGAAGGGCGTCCAAAACCGTGGTTGCGACGCACGGCTTTGGTGATTTTTTTTGAAAACACGTGGAAATAACATACAATCGGCACATCGGGTCTTTACAAAGATGTTTCGGATGCAGTGCGCCATGGGGATTCGGGCATGGCGCAAGATCTTTGAGGTGTGGCGTAATACGTGTGCCATCTTTGCGGCGCAAGATCCTGATGCGCAGTGCAAGTTAGCATGCACGGCGCAGAGCGCGGCAGCTTCGTGACACAGGGTGCGGGAATCCGTGCTGAAGTTGAGTGGACGCTTGTTGCGCTACCCGCTTGCTGGAACCAATTCATATTTGCGATCCACTACGGTTGGCCCACATGAACTCAGTAGAAGGCGCGGGGCATGGGTGACAGCGTGGCCTTGCTGTGGCATGCGTAGTTTACTGCTTCCTTGTCCAGAACAACGACAAGAGCCAGGAGGCAGACACAGAGAGAGGCACAGACGCACAGGCACACTCGGAGACACAGAGCAGCACAAAAGGGCGCGCGCGCACGCGCACGCCCCGCACACACAGAGACACGCGGACATATGCAAACACACAAACGCAGACACAGAGAGTATATATACATATATATATATATATACTGCAAGAAAAGCTGCGTGACACCTTCCAGTAGAGCCGCGGCCCAGCCCGGCTACATCTTGCTTTGTTTTCGACATCGGGTCACATGCAAGAGTCATAGGGTGGTTGAGTTGCGCAAGCTTGCAGAAGTGTCAGGAAGTCTGTGTGTGCAAGTGCTGTTAAGTGCTCAAGTAACCCCGCGGCACAGCCCGGGCACATCTTTTTTCTCTTCCGTACGCATGCCGTGGTACGGCTTCCTCTTCGCGCACTGGTGGGGGAGCCGCTCTGGGTTTCCAGATGAAGTTCCGGAGGAGCTTCACGGACCCATCGCAGTGCTGGAGCTGGGCCGGGTGAAGTGCTCTGTTTGGGAGCTTCCGGCATCCGCTGCGTGGCATGGTTTGTCTTACGTTGCCATGCGTGAACCCCAGCTCTGCAATCGTACTCACGAGTGCTTGGCAGTAGCTTTTTCTGCACACAAAGTGTGGGAAAGCGCAGAGACTCTGGATCTTGCCTTGCCTCCTTCGTGACCTGGCCCCACGCCTCCAGCCACCGCTCTGGGGTCTCCTCAAGGCGATGCTGGCTTCTCGCAAGGATCTTGTCCTTGGCAGCTCCCAGGAATCCCACAGCACCTGCTCCACTCTGCGATCCTCCTGGCTGAGGCGCAAGGCGCTTGTGGTTTGACGGAAGCTTACGTGGTACTGCCGGGCCTCCTGCAATGCTCCTGGTACTGGACCCACACCACCAAGAGTCGAGATGCCCGGTCATAGCCACATATCGCCTGCCCAGCTCAAGTTGGTGCCCGGCACAGCAGGTTGCAAGGCCAGGAAGTGGCAGGCGCCGACACGGCTGCTTCCGGGGTCAAGAAATGGATCCTGCCCATGACCGGAGCTCCGATGAGGTCTGGCGCCACAGTTTCCGCAAGGCATCGCAGGTGCCACGACATGGCCAGCAGCACGCTGGCATAGTAGCTGATAATGGCCACGTGCTCGTCCTGGAACACTTTCAGGGCATGCGTGGCAATAGTCGTCATGAGCCGCCAGGCAAAGTTGCTTCGGATGGACGAGGTCAGCACCTGGGACACGTCCAGCTCTTGCCATACATCTTCGAACTCAATCACACAAGACCTCCATGTTGCCGGCAAAGGGCGGCGGAAAGACTGTGTCGACAAGCTTCACAAGCTTCTTCATGGCCCCACCAAGGCGATGCGATGTTCGGAGAGTGGCGGTAAAAGCCCGCGCACCCAGCCATTCCGTGATGTTTGGATCGTGCCGGGTGACTGAGGGACGAGCATCGGAAGAAGTAGTTGTCTCCGGGCTGGGCCGCGGATTTCCTTGCCGCTGCACTGGCAGCCGTTCATGTGGCACGAACTGTTGCTTCATCAGCTGGCAGGGGTCACCGCCGCACATGACGCGGGCAAAGTGGCCGGCCACTGTGACGAAGTTCAGCAACTGCTCGTTCTCAAACGAGAGAGGGGCCTGCCAGAGAACCAGGCTGCTTTGGCGCCCAATGACTTTCGGAGCTTGTCGCTGGTGAGAACAAGGACCCGCAGCCTCTGCTTGACAAAGTCTTTGACTACCGTGTGCCTCACCCATAGGATGCGCTCCCACAAAAACACGGTGCGACTCTGCAGCGCGTGCAAGCTGTCTCTGGGTCTTGAGCCAGGACATGGCCAGCTTGCACGTGCCACATGCTGCAGATCTTAGTTTGAGCATCCGTTGTTCCGCCCTGCGCCCAGCGCGCAGCCACGCAGCTGCCTGGCAAAACTACATTCAAGAGCATGTGGTTTCCGCACACGCAGCGAGATTAATCAGGAATTTCATCCTTGCTCAACAGACCGCCATGAGTCTCGCCTACTTATAACATCACTTCTAAGTTCCGCAACAGCAGGAATAAGACCCGCAACAGAAGTTATAAATGCCATACGTACCATAGGTTCTTGAAAAGTTAGCATACTTACGGCGGGACTTATAAGTGACATAGGCTTTTTATGTGGGACATACTTAGCAGACTTATAAACTACTTACGCTACTTACGATTTTTGTTTGTTTTCAAGGGTCCGCGCAGAGCATGCTCTTCCCGGCGCTGGAACGTTGTGTTTTTTAAGGAAGTGGAGGCAGCACAGAGCGAAGCGAAACCCTTCTTTTTGCGAAAAGAGAGATATATACATGCATGGCGCGACGCGGGTCCAGAGCGCAGGCTTGACCAGGCCCTCTCTTCCCTTCATCTGGGGTCATCTTTTGAAAATGGAGGAAGCCACGCAAGAGTTGCTGCATGCCTTGCAGCCTTGCAAGGCACTTTCCATGGGGCCGCAAGCGCGCTGGGGATGGGGGGAGGGCGGGGCTGGGAGGGGGGGGGGGGCGGTTCCTTTTCACGACTGGGCCCTCTCTTGTTTTCTTCAAAAAAAGGACGGGGCGCGAATGTCGGTGATCGGTCGGTGGGGGTCGGTGGGGGTCTGGGGCCATCGCGGCTTCGGGTTGTCGGTGTGCTGGGATTCCAAGGCCGAAATACGTTGGTGCGTGTCGGTTGACCCCCAGTCTGTTGAAAATATAGAGGTATATCCATGTCGGTGAACGTCGGTAGCGGCATCGTGGCGCCGCGGGCATGTCAGTGCTAGGTCGGTGAGACGTCGGTGGGCTTTGTCCGAAATCGCGAAATGTGGGCCTTGGTGCATCTGCTTATCTTTTTGGCTCTATAGCTTTTTGTGTGTACGTTTTCCGAGCCTTGGTGCATCTGCTTATCTTTTTGGCTCTATAGCTTTTTGTGTAGGTTCTCCGACTCGACTTCTATAGCTGCTGGAGTCAGCGCGTGATTTGCTTGCACTAGCTGAACTGCAATGGGAATGCTTTGAGCCAAAAAAGGTCGGCGCGTCTTTTTCTGTGTTTTTTTTTGGGGGGGGGTCAGCGTCCCTCGCCTTTTTCGCTCTGGAACAACGACAAAGCGTATCCTTGAGTCCAAAAAAAGGCTTCAGACGAGATGAAACGTGTGCTCCCGCGCAGCGTCAAAAAAAGGGGCCCGCAGAACGCAAACTACTTACGCTACTTACGAACTACTTATAAGTACACTTATAAATAGACTTCATAAGTTCTCCGTAAGTTCATCTTAAGTTCCATAACAGCACTTATAAGTAGGTGAGACTCATGGCGGGGTGGAGAATGAGGAAGACGAGGCCATGGACGACAAACCAACGAGGGCTGAAGCAAACAACGTGTCCTTGGATGAGATCCGGGCCTGGATGCGGCCGGGCTGGAATAGCTCGGACCATGATGCAGCCCCTGCTGAGAAAGGCTCTCGCTTCAAAAGGCAGGTTGCGGCAGCTATGCAGCACAGCTGGAACCTCTGGGGCTCGATGGACTTGAGCTTTCCAGAACACAATGACCGAGACTGCAGCAGAGATGGCTCCATTGCGATTGATGATGTGGAGACCACTCACAGCAAGCCACGGCAAGTGGCGACGCTGACCAAGAGGCAGCCCACGCGGCTTTGCTACGAAGTTCTGACAAGTCCTCGGGCGCAGGCCTGGCGCGAAGGCATCTTATCCAACGAAGCTGGCGCTCCAAGCCCAGAACAACTCGTGTTTCTCGACGCAGTAGCCGCGCGCTGCCTGCAAGAGCAAGCGGAAGCCAAGGATGTTGTCCACCGGTCCGAACCTTTGCGCTGCGTGCTGCGTGGGGTGCCCGGCGCCGGCAAATCGCAGACCTTAAAATGGCTACGAATGTTTCTGGAGCAAGCGTGCGGCTTCCAGCATGGGGAAGAATTTGTCTACCTTGCAGCACAAAACGCCCAAGCTGCACACATTGGGGGGCTCACTCTGCACTCCTTCGGGGACGTGCAGTTTACAAGGAACAACCGTCTCACGCGCCAGGAGCTCGAGTGGCAGGACAAGGGCATGAACCAACTGTTCTCCCGATATGAACAACTACGCTGGATCGTGGTGGACGAAATCAGCTCGGCCAGTGCGGAAGTCCTAGCCACCTTCGAGCACAACGTGCGAAGTTCAATGCGATCCCAACACGCATGGCGGGATCGTCGGAGCTGCGCTGGCCGCCCACGGGGCGGCGTCAACGTGATCGTGGCCGGAGATTTTTGGCAGTTCGGCCCTGTCAAGGCGACCGCCATTTTCAGCAACCCGTTTCAGAAAGGCGCAGACACTGGCACGCAGCGCATTTTGCGCTTGTTCTGGACCAAGTCAGAAGACTCTTTCTGCAAGCTTTTCGAGCTGACAAAGGAAACCGGCCTGCCGACCCTGCACACAGGCTCATGGCTGGCTAGCGCAAAGGCGCCGCAATGTGGAGTGGAGAAATGCGTGAAGCTACCGCCGAGCAGTTTCAGCAAGGTGTATCCGTTCCATGGGAGTCTTCGCCGGCAGCAAGAGTGTCACTTACCTGCACGAACCCTTGAATTGCATAGTTTAATCACCACTATATTTCTCCGAGGGGGCGGGTCCGCTAAGTCTAGTAATATAACGTTCATTTTAAGTTGGTAACCCCAGGTCGGCGAGGACCGACAAGAAACCGCCTTGGACTTGAATTTCTCCGTTCATACATATGTTTTGGCTAGGAGAAGCGTAACATCCCCAACCTGCTTAAACCAAGTGCAGAAACCCTCCCCCAACCACAGCCCCACATGTTGTTCGGCCACACCAGCCGATGCAGCGAAGCCTTGTCCGTCAGGTGAGTCTTGCAGAAAGCACAGAAGCAGACGGTGCCGAGTCGTCGACGCGCCAAAGTACCATGCAGCCCAGGTTCGCGCTGTCGACTTTGCCCGGAAAATGCGTCGGCCTGTTGCCCTTGGTGAAGGGCATGCCGCTTCGCATAACGCAAAGTATCCTGAAACAAAAGGACAAGGGCCTGTTCAAAAACACACGGGGCGAACTGTTTGGCTGGGCTCTGCACCCAGTGGATGAGGCTCGCTTGGCCAGCAGCAGCGTGGCAGAACTTGTCTTGCAGCATGTGCCGCAGCGTTTGTTTGTGCGGTTTCCTGGGGCCCAATGGGCTGTGCGCGCCGACCTTGGCGAAGGCATCATCGGCATTGATCCGGTTACGCAGATCTGGTCGCCCGAAAAAAAGCGAGCAAGTGCAAGTTCAACGACATGGTTTTCCTGCGGCGTCCGACTTCAGCGGGACAGCACACTCATTCATGGGAGCCACATTGCGCAGCTGTCTGCTTGATTGCGTGCCCTGGGATCACCGACCGAGCAAAGATGCTCAGCTGTCCGGATATATGTGCTTGCCTCGCGTCCGGGAAGCCCAAGATGCGTGCATCGTGCAGCCCTTTGCCCCAGATCTCTTTCGACAGGGCTATTTGCTAGGGCCAAAGCTTCTGCTTGAATTTCTCCAAGGGAGATTGGACGAAGAGGAAGTGGCCCGAGCGTGGTCCGCACAAACCAAGAAGCGTGCCCGTGGAGGCAGCTGGCCAGATGCCATGCCCTTGTTTTGCCGTGGGTGCTCCGACCGTGCTGAACAAGAGATGTGCCTACCTCGCAAAGCCTTTCCGCCATGCAACAGCAGCGACGTCTGGCATAAGCTCATTGCTCGGAATGGACCGGCTCTGCAGCAACTGCTTGCTTGCCCAGCAACGCAAGGCATTGTATGCCACGGAAGGGAAGCCACCACAGCCAGAGCCAGCAGCTCCTGATGCAGGCGCTCTGCCAAGGAAGCAAGCTTTGCAGCTCCTGCGCCAAGAAGGCGCTGCGGTGCCGCACCTGTGCAACAGAAAAGCCCTTGAGCAAGTTTCCGCTTGCGTGGGTCTTGGAGTTAAAGAAGCAAAAGGATCTGAAGCGGCGGGCAGTCTGCAGTGTGTGCACAAGCAGTGCGCCCAAACGGACACAGGCAGTATGGCAACAGAAGGAGTACAAATGCTATGGGCCTTGCGCAATGCACAAGGCGCCGCGGCACTTCGACACAGCGAAGCTCAAGCAACTGGAGGCAGACAATCTCTTACACCTGGCAGTGTGTGGGCTTTGTCAGAGTGAGGAGCTGAAGCCAGGTCAGGCTTGGGTCCAGTGCACGGCACGCAGAGTTACGAAGCCAGCAAGTGCGTACAGCCTGGCCAGGCAACGGTGCAAAGCGCGGACAGAGTGGAAATGTCAAGCTTGCGATTTCCCTGAGTGCACAATGTGCAAGGAAAGGCCGCTGGAGCCGAAGCAGAAGCCATACATCTGCGCGAAGTGCCGATATCCTCCCTGCCCCTGTGGTCAAGAGCGCCCCCGGGGCGGGATGTACATGCGAAGCAGGCTCCCATCGTGGACTTGCAAAAGATGCAAGGCCGCGGCGGGACAGCCCTGAGCGGCGACAGAACAGCGAGAGCCATTCGAAAAAGCGCGCCTGAAAGTGTCGGTCGAACCAGGATGTCATGTTTTCAACGACTAATCAATCTGCGTGCAGAATGCCCGCGCCTCCAAAACATGCCAGTTGTAAGTACCTTTCCCATTGCAACGTCACAACACACACTGACATCAACTCAACAGGCAGACAATCTCTTACACCTGGCAGTGTGTGGGCTTTGTCAGAGTGAGGAGCTGAAGCCAGGTCAGGCTTGGGTCCAGTGCACGGCATGCAGAGTTACGAAGCCAGCAAGTGCGTACAGCCTGGCCAGGCAACGGTGCAAAGCGCGGACGGACAGAGTGGAAATGTCAAGCTTGCGATTTCCCTGAGTGCACAATGTGCAAGGAAAGGCTGCTGGAGCCGAAGCAGAAGCCATACATCTGCGCGAAGTGCTGATATCCTCCCTGCCCCTGTGGTCAAGAGCGCCCCCGGGGCGGGAAGTACATGCGAAGCAGGCTCCCATCGTGCAAAAGATGCAAGGCCGCGGCGGGACAGCCCTGAGCGGCGGCAGAACAGCGAGAGCCATTCGAAAAAGCGCGCCTGAAAGTGTCGGTCGAACCAGGATGTCATGTTTTCAACGACTAGTCAATCTGCGTGCAGAATGCCCGCGCCTCCAAAACATGCCAGTTGTAAGTACCTTTCCCATTGCAACGTCACAACACACACTGACATCAACTCAACACACACACACTCACTCACTCGCTCGCTCGCTCACTCACTCACTCACTCACTCACTCACTCACTCACTCACTCACTCACTCACTCACTCACTCACTCACTCACTCACTCACTCTCACTCACTCACTCTCACTCACTCACTCACTCACTCACTCACTCACTCACTCACTCACTCACTCACTCACTCACTCACTCACTCACTCACTCACTCACTCACTCACTCACTCACTCACTCACTCACTCACTCACTCACTCACTCACTCACTCACTCACTCACTCACTCACTCACTCACTCACTCACTCACTCACTCACTCACTCACTCACTCACTCACTCACTCACTCACTCACTCACTCACTCACTCACTCACTCACTCACTCACTCACTCACTCACTCACTCACTCACTCACTCACTCACTCACTCACTCACTCACTCACTCACTCACTCACTCACTCACTCACTCACTCACTCACTCACTCACTCACTCACTCACTCACTCACTCACTCACTCACTCACTCACTCACTCACTCACTCACTCACTCACTCACTCACTCACTCACTCACTCACTCACTCACTCACTCACTCACTCACTCACTCACTCACTCACTCACTCACTCACTCACTCACTCACTCACTCACTCACTCACTCACTCACTCACTCACTCACTCACTCACTCACTCACTCACTCACTCCACTCACTCACTCACTCACTCACTCACTCACTCACTCACTCACTCACTCACTCACTCACTCACTCACTCACTCACTCACTCACTCACTCACTCACTCACTCACTCACTCACTCACTCACTCACTCACTCACTCACTCACTCACTCACTCACTCACTCACTCACTCACTCACTCTTATTTCGAGACACTTCGCTGTAGGCAATGCAATCTCCAAAGCCGGGTTTGGCGGGGGCCAGTGAAGCCTCACCAACAAGCAGGTTTCCGCAAAAAACTTATGTTTTTCACGCTTTCCGAGGCCTTGCGCCCACGCGAAAGTGTCAAAAGCACAGTGTTTTGCTCATGTCTTGAGCGAAAACCATGCCCAAAACCGAGCTTAGATGGGCTCACTGTTAAGCAGGTTTCCACATTTTGCGCCTTTCCGCCGTCAAAACGTAGAAAAGCACAGTGTTTTCCAGTGTTTGCGCAAAACTGGGCCCAAGTTGGGGCCCATGCTTGGGCCAAGAGCCGAATTGTGTTTCTTGAGCCTGCCGGCCCACTATGGGCTGATACATATGGGGGAAAGAAAGTCGGCGGCGCAGGGGGGCACCCTTGTGGGGAGGTGTAAGGGGAGGGGTACTTCGGGGGCGCGGCCGGATTTAAGGGCTTACGCCTGACAGCCGGGCGTCCCGAAAAGCATCAGTGTTCCACGTGCTGTCATGATTTTCGCAACCGCGCGGCCTGGAACCCATACAAAACCAGCAAAAACACTCGGTTTTTCTACTGCTTCACCAAAAACGCTGCCAGAAATCGGGTTCGGCCGGGGAGAGGTGAGCCCTGCCTGCTAAGCAGGTTTCCACATTTTCCACGTTTGCGCCCGGCCTTGAATCCATACAAAACTATCGAAAACACAGGGTTTTTTCCGCGGTTCGCCGAAAAAGCCTACCAAAAATCGAGTTCGGCCGGGACCGTTGAAGCCTGCCTGCTAAGCAGGTTTCCATATTTTCCACGTTTGCGCCCGCCAAAAACCTTCAAAAACACTGTGTTTTTGCACGTTCTCGGCAAAATTGGCCCGACTCAGGGGACAACATCCCCAGCATCCCCCGCATCACCGGCCTTATCCGCATCAATGTCCGGACGATGCAGGTGATATGCTCAACAAGTCGTCAAAAATCGCCTGAACAAATTCACAAATCCTTCGCCGCTTAGCAGTGAAGAGTGGGGCTAGAGTGAACCTAGAGTGAACCTAGAGTGAACCTAGAGTGAACCTAGAGTGGGTCGGCGGCAGGGGGCGCGAGCCTTATAACCTTCGGTTAGTGGGCGCCCGGATTTACACGCTGACGCGACACAGCCGGCCACCGGGCACCTTGCCCTGCTCGTTCTGTCACTTCCCTTTCCTGTAAGTCCGATTAGTAGATGTTAAGATTTTCAGATTCTAAAAACTTTGAGATTCTAAGGGTCTCAGATTTGAAGACTGTCGGAATTTAAGGTTTCAATGGTTTAAGAATGAAGGTTTTAAGATTCAAAGATTTAAAGTTTTTGAAGGTTATAACAGCCAGGCCATTGCCCAGCCATTTTCCATCTATTATCAGATTTCGAAGGCTTTAAGATTTTATTTTTTGGAGATTTTCAGATTTGGCGACTTTCGGAATTTAAGATTTTAAGATCTCAAGATTTCAAGGCTTCAAAGTTTCAAGATTAAGAGTTTAAGGAATTTAAAATATAGCCCGGATTGAAGGAATTTTACTATATTTTACTTGTTTATGAAGTTAAGATTTTCAGATTGCAATAGTTCGAGATTTAAAGAATTTAAGTTTTGAAAGCTTTTCAGATTCTGAGATTTTAAGACTTTGAGAATTTAGGAAGTTCATATCTTTAGATTTTAACATCTGAAGATTCAAAGACATGAGGGTTTTAAGAAGTCAAGATTCGAAGACGTTAGGATGTTTATATTTTCAGATTGTAAGATTCGATCTTCTAAGGTTGTAAGTTTAAGATCTTGAGGTTTCAAGATTTCCAAATTTCAAGAGTAAGAGTTTAAGACTGTAGGAATTTCATATTTTAAGAGTTTAAGATCGCAAGATTCTAAGACATAAGGGTTTTAAGATTTCAAGATTCGAAGACTTTAGGATGTTTTTATATTTTCAGATTTTAAGATTCTAAGTTCGAAGATTTTAAGATCTCGAGATTCTAAGATTGATTGTTAGATTTTAATTTAAGATTTTAAGAATCTAAGACTTTAGGATTTTGAGATTTCAATCCAGGCCATTTTCCATCCATTTTCCATCCACTTTAAGATTTTAAGATTTTCAGGTTGCACGTTTTCGGCAAAGTTGGCCCGACTTAGGGGACAACATCCCCAGCATCCCCCGAGACTTTAGGATGTTTCTATATTTTCAGATTTTAAGATTCTAAGTTCGAAGATTTTAAGATCTCGACATTCTAAGATTGATTGTTAGATTTTAATCTAAGATTTTAAGAATCTAAGACTTTAGGATTTTAATCCAGGCCATTTTCCATCTATTTTCCATCCACTTTAAGATTTTAAGATTTTCAGGTTGCACGTTTTCGGCAAAGTTGGCCCGACTTATGGGACAACATCCCCAGCATCCCCCGAGACTTTAGGATGTTTTTATATTTTCAGATTTTAAGATTCTAAGTTCGAAGATTTTAAGATCTCGAGATTCTAAGATTGATTGTTAGATTTTAATTTAAGATTTTAAGAATCTAAGACTTTAGGATTTTAATCCAGGCATTTTCCATCCATTTTCCATCCACTTTAAGATTTTAAGATTTTCAGGTTGCACGTTTTCGGCAAAGTTGGCCCGACTTCGGGGACAACATCCCCAGCATCCCCCGCATCACCGGCATCATCCGCATCAATGTCCGCCAAGGATGCGGATGATGCAGGTGATGCCGGGGATGTTGTCCACTATGGGCACCCCCCAAAAAACACTCGTTTTTTGACTCTGCGGGGAGATGCTCAAAAAGCCGCCAAAAATCGCCTGAACAAATCCGCAAATCCTTCGCCCCTTATAAGGGTGGGCCCAGCTTGGCGCAGCGCAAAAGTTCGGCACATGGTCGGCGGTGGGTCGGCGGCATGGGGCGGACGGCCTTATACCTGAAGGTAGGCCCTGCGGGCCTAGGCCTTCGGCGATGTCACGGACCACGGGGTCAGGGGCCCCCGGTGGCCGGATTTACACGCTGACGCGACACAGCCGGCCACCGGGCACCCCTCCCGTTCTTTCATCTCCTTTCCCTCTAAGTTTCCTGGCATGTCCCTTCACTTCCTTCCACTTCACTGCCGCTTCAGCTCCCTTCATTTCCTTGAAGACTCCTTCATTCGCATTCCTTTCCCTTTTCGATCTTTCATTTTCCTGCAGCTTGGTTTCAATGCCTTTGACTTGCATTTCGTTCACTTTCCAGTCACTCCTGTTTCCTTTCAGCCCCTTGTTTCGCATCGCCAGCATGCATAGCATCATCCGCATCATCCGGGATGATGCTGGCAATGCTGGGGGTGTTGTCCAGTATTAGGCACCCCCCAAAAATACTCGTTTTTGGATGCTGCGGGGAGATGCTACAAAAACGCCTAAACCAATCCGCAAATCCTTCGCCCCTTATAAGGGAGGGCCCAGCATAAAACGTATGCGCATGTTCTGGTCATGGTCCGCGCATGGTCGGCGGCATGGGGCGCGCGGCCTTATACCTGAAGGTAAGCCCTAACGGGCTTTGGCCTGCGGCCCGATCACGTCCGGTGGCCGGATTAAAGGGCTGCCGCCCTGTGCCGCCGACACCCAGTCATGGGCATTGCCAAGGATGTCTCACGTCCCTTTTGATTTCTATATATACAATATAATAAAATATTAATACATATATATGATGATATGAGGTGATGCAAAGATGATGACTAGGATGACAACTATCATTGTAGCATCCTTGGCATCACTAACGGCTGTGATGACAACTATCATCGTAACATCTTCTGCATTAGGAATAAGAGATGATGATGGCCATGATGATAATTATGATAAGGATAAGAGAATAAGAAAGAGATGATGAGGACCATCATGATGATGATGAGAAGGATGATGATGATGATGACGATGATGCAGCCCAAAACAAAGTCTCCCACACCTCAAATTAAAAATGTTAATTTGAGGTGCTCTCCCTGACAAAAGTTCGCCAGGAAAAAGAGACAAGGATGCCACTCTCACACCCCAAATTAAACATATTAATTTGAGGTGCTTTCCCTGACAAAAAGCTCGCTAGAAAAGAAGCACGAGTGATGATGCCCAAAGCGAAGTCGCCCACACCTCAAATTAAAAAATATGAATTGGAGGTGCTCTCCCTGACAAAAAGTTCGCCAGGAAAAAGAGACAAGGATGCCACTCCCACACCTCAAATTAAAACATACTAATTTGATGTGCTTTCCCTGACAAAAAGCTCGCTAGAAAAGAAGCACAAGTGATGATGATGATGATGACGATGATGCAGCCCAAAACGAAGTCTCCCACACCTCAAATTAAAAAATATGAATTTGAGGTGCTCTCCCTGACAAAAGTTCGCCAGGAAAAAGAGACAAGGATGCCACTCCCACACCTGAAATTTGAAAAAATATTAATTTGAGGTGCTTTCCCTGAGAAAAAGCTCGCTAGAAAAGAGACACAAGGATGCCACTGAACAATTGGGCAATGGATGACTGTCATGATAACGATCACCGTAGCATCCTCTGCATCACCAATGCTGCCTTATAAGAGATGACGACGACCATGATGATAATGGCACGGGCGTGATGATCGTTATCATCCGCGCCATGACAACTATCATCACAGCATCTTATGATTTCTACATAAAATATAATAAGATATTAGATGATGCTAGGTGATGATCAGATGATGAGAAGGATGATAACTATATCATCGTAGCATCCTTAGCATCACTAACGGCTGTGATGATAACTATCATCGCAGCATCCTCTGCATCACCAATGCTGCGTGATAAGAGATGACGACGGCCATGATGATAATGCCGCATGATCAGATGATGAAGAAGATGATGACAAGGATGATAACTATCATCGTAGCATCCTTACCATCACTAACGGCTTTGATGATAACTATCATCGTCGCATCCTCTGCATCACCAATGCTGCCTGATAGTAGATGACGACGACCATGATGATAATGGCACGGGTGTGATGATCATTATCATCCGCGTCATTGCAACTATCATCACAACATCCTCTGCATCTCTAGGTGTTCCTTGACAACTATCAGCGTCGCATCCGAATGTCTAACGTCCTTTTGATTTTCATATATCACATAATAAGATATTTGATGATGCCAGGTGATGAACAGATGACGATAAAGATGATGATAAAGATGATGACAAGGATGATAACTATCATCGTCGCATCCTTAGCATCACTAACGGCTGTGATGATAACTATCATCGCAGCATCCTCTGCATCACCAATGCTGCGTGAGAAGAGATGACGACGACCATGATGAAATTGGCACGGGCGTGATGATCGTTATCATCCGCGCCATGACAACTATCATCACAACATCCTCTGCATCTCTACTTGTTCCTTGATAAGTATCATCATCGCATCCTTTGCATTGCCAACGTCCCTTTCGATTTTTCTAAATACTACGATATTAGATGATGCCAGGTGATGATCAGATGATGAGAAGGATGACGACAAGGATGGTAACTATCATCGTAGCATCCTTAGCATCACTAACCGCTGTGACGATAACTATCATCACAGCATCCTCTGCATCACCAATGCCGCGTGAGAAGAGATGACGACGACCATGATGATAATGGCACGGGCGTGATGATCGTAATCATCCGCGTCATGACAACTATCATCACAACATCCTCTGCATCTCTACGTGTTCCTTGACAACTATCATCATCGCATCTTTTGCATTGCAAGGATGTCTAACGTCCCTTTTGATTTTCATACATAACATAAAAAGATATCAGATGATGCTAGGTGATGATCAGCTGATGATAACGATGATGACAAGGATGATAACTATCATCGTAGCATCCTTAGCATCACTAACGGCTGTGATGATAACTACCATCGCAGCGTCCTCTGCATCACCAATGCTGCCTGATAAGAGATGACGACGACCATGATGATAATGGCACGTGCTAGGTGATGATCAGATGGTGAGAAAGATGGTGACAAGGATGATAACTATCATTGTAGCAAGCATCACTAACGGCCGTGATGATAACTATCATCGTAGCACCCTCTGCATCACCAATGCTGCCTGATAGGAGACGACGACGACCATGATGATAATGGCACGGGCGTGGTGATCGTTATCATCCGCGTCATGACAACTATCATCACAACATCCTCTGCATCTCTACGTGTCCCTTGATAAGTATCATCATCGCATCCTCTGCATTGCCAAGGATGTCTAACGTCCCTTTTTCTATATATATTAAGAGATTGGATGATGCCAGGTGATGATCAGATGATGAGAAAGATGATGACAAGGATGACAACTATCATCGTAGCATCCTTCGCATCACTAACGGCTGTGATGATAACTATCATCGCAGCATCCTCTGCATCACCAATGCTGCGTGATAAGAGATGACGACGACCATGATGAAATTGGCACGGGCGTGATGATCGTTATCATCCGCGCCATGACAACTATCATCACAACATCCTCTGCATCTCCTACTTGTTCCTTGATAAGTATCATCATCGCATCCTTTGCATTGCCAACGTCCCTTTCGATTTTTCTAAATACTACGATATTAGATGATGCCAGGTGATGATCAGATGATGAGAAAGATGACGACAAGGATGATAACTATCATCGTAGCATCCTTAGCATCACGATCGGCTGTGACGATAACTATCATCAGAGCATCCTCTGCATCACCAATGCTGCGTGAAAAGAGATGACGACGACCATGATGATAATGGCACGGGCGTGATGATCGTCATCATGCGCGTCATGACAACTATCATCACAACATCCTCTGCATCTCTACGTGTTCCTTAACAACTATCATCATCGCATCCTTTGCGTTGCAAGGATGTCTAACGTCCCTTTTGATTTTCATATATCACATAGTAAGATATCAGATGATGCTAGGTGATGATCACATGATGATAACGATGATGACAAGGATGGTAACTATCACTGTAGCATCATTGGCATCACTAACGGCTGTGATGATAACTATCATCGCAGCCCTCTCTGCATCACCAATGCTGCCTGATAAGAGATGACGACGACCATGATGATAATGGCACGGGCGTGATGACTATGAGGATAATGGCACGCGTGATGATCGTTATCATCCGCGTCATGACAACTATCATTATAACATCCTTTGCATCACTGCTTGTTCCTTGATAACTATCATCATCGCATCCTTTGGCAAGGATGATAACTATCAGCGTAGCACCCTTGGCATCACTAACGGCTGTGATGCTAACTATCATCCTGACATCTTCTGCATCAGCAACGCTGCCGAATAAGAGATAATGATGATAAGGATAACAGAATAAGAAAGAGATGATGAAAAGGATGATGATGATGACGATGACTGTGATGATAACAATCATCGTAGCTGATGATGCTGATGAGGATGATGTCATCCTAGCATCTTCTGCATCAGCAACGCTGCCGAATAAGAGATGATGATGATAAGGATAAGAGAATAAGAAGGAGATGATGATGAGGATGATGATGATGACGATGACTGTGATGATAACAATCATCGTAGCTGATGATGCTGATGAGGATGATGTCATCCTAACATCTTCTGCATCAGCAACGCTGCCAAATAAGAGATGATGATGACCATGCTGATAATGATGATAAGGATAAGAGAATAAGAAGGAGATGATGATAAGGATGATGATGACGACGATGACTGTGAGGATAACAATCATCGTAGCTGATGATGCTGATGAGGATGAACCTTGGTTATACTTTTGCGCCAACCACCCTTCCCGTGCGCCTCCCTTTTTTAGAGAAAGGGTCGGCGGATATGTAATGACAGAAGCACATGATCTGGGCACATGGAACAGCAAGACTCCAGGTATTGTCCCAACACCAGATTCTGCCAGCACCTAAATCCTTGCTCCTGCAACTCACGTTCCTACCATTCGGATTGTGTTGGCCACCCTGGGGCATGGCTTCCCTTGAGGCTGCCATTTTTTCTGGCACTTCTAAGGGTTGACCCGCGATGCTTGTTCACCCAACATTCTGTTCCCTGGTTCGCGGGATTTTCGGGTGTTTACAATGACGAGGGATTGCTGGGGATGGTTGGAAGGCGCGTATGATTTGATAAACATAACAAGCGGGAATCAACAATTCCTTGTGACTTGGAAGTGAAACCAAAGCACATTTAAATGCAGGTGGGGTTCCCTCGGCGGGCGCCGAGTTCGCCCACTTCAATTTCTTTGCTTTCTTTTGCTTTCCCAGTGCTTTGTTTCAGTTCCCCCGATCCGACCATCCGAACCGATGGTTCCCGCGTTTGTTGTGTCCGAGGCCTGCAAGGCCAGCTGGCGGTCCAAGCCACCGAGATCTCCACGCACACCTCTGCCACGGCCTCGAGCTAATCGGAGATCGTATGGCCTGGTTGGCTGGCTGCTTGGTTGGGTGGCTGGCTGGCTGGCTGGCCGGCTGGCCGGCTGGCTGGCTGGCTGGTTGGTTGGTTGGTTGGTTGGTTGGTTGGTTGGTTGGTTAAACACTTGCTATGTTTACTAGTTGATCAGTGCATGGATGGCCCCGAGGATAGTTGGTGTGTTTTTTTCCCACGATGTTGAGTGGCCGCCATGAATGATATGCGCATATGTTTTTCTTTTGGCTCGCTCCTCTCGTGGAGCGTGTTTGAGGGATAAGAGGCAATGGAGCTGTGTCAACAAGTTGGCTCCTCTTGAAAGCCTCAGGAGTTCCATTTTTGATAGAGGCAATGGCAACGGACAGTCTTCAGAATTGAACACAGGTTGGTCGAGTCACCTCAACTATCGAGTGACCTTTCTTCAGGGTTTTCTGATAAGGTGCCGTGTCTTTCAGGAGCTGCCACCAGCGTCGAAAGGAAACCAGGAATAATCTTCGCGGTCAGCCCCAGCGACACTGCATAAAAGATCTCTTCATCAAATGATGGCTTTGTTTGTGGGCCTCAACTGCTGAAGCAGGCCGGCTGGCTGTAGTGGCCGAATGCAAAAACTGGCTGGAGCTGCGAATGGATTTCTGCCAGGAGATCGAGCTACTGCAACAGAAGCTTGAGCAGGACAGAGTGTGGGCAGAAGGCTGACAGCGCTGGCAATTTTTCCTCAGCTCAGCCTTTCCATCAGATTCTCATCACCAACAAGACGTCCAGCACTTCTTGTGCAAGGGGCAGTAGCCATCCAAGCGCCGGGCGGTTGGTCTGGGTCCCCTCGGTAGCGCCGCGAAGGAGCGCGCGAGCTCGGTGCTTGTGCAGCAGCAGCTGGAGACGGCGCCGAGCCAAGCCGGCAGAGGTGTCAGACGTCTTGGGGTCGATGTGTCATGAAATGGAACCCAACCTAGGAGTCACTCTCCAAGGGACACCCCTCATTCAGAGACACACGTTCAGATGGGGAGACTGCTATGATCTGCCATGCCTGTTCTGAATCTGGCAAGTGACCTTTTCCGGGACCCTGAGGCCTTGTAGCAGCTTTCTTCGGTTTCGTTTGCATCTTTGACTGGAACCGATTTCGTGCAGCTTTTGTCTTGACCGATCGGATATCTCGCTTTTTGTTGCGGCTGGATACTGCAACTTTACAACCTGGCACCGGCCACTGAAATTGGACGGGCGCGGAGCCTCGCTGGCCATGTGTTTCTGGAAGGGTTCGCAGAGTTCAGGTAGGAAAGCTAATCCGTTCGAAACCTTCTGACAGCTTTGGCTGACATCTTTGATTCTCATTTTCAATTCGCAGGCCGGAGTTCCCAACCCAGCTTTGGCAATTCTCATTTTCAGGTGTCTACTGTGCCTTGCTTGTCTCAGCTTAGTTGGAAGCGAAGGTCCTCAGAGCACCGCCTCGCGACAGGAACGCCAAAGCCGGCAGAAGATGGGCGAGGCAGTGCCAGTTTTGTGGAACCGGCAAACCCATGGGCTGATCGCACTAGTGCATGGGGTCAATGTAGATGCGCGAAGGGGCTCAGGTAGTTGAACAGGACCTTGTTGACTTGCAGTATTAACCTGCGACTGCCCCGGTGGAGAAACAAGTCTTTTACGATCGGGGTTGAACAAGCAATGGCTCCGTCTATGTGGTTTCCCTGGTCACTCAAGAACAACGACTGGTCTGGAGCAACCCGCCATTGTCAAACACGGCGCCCCCTTTGGGCTGGTGTTCGCTTGGCGACAAATATTCTGCAGTGCACGGCGCACATTCGGGCAGGAGCAGCATGGGATGCAACAGACTCTTGAGGAGGCCGTGCTCACGCTAAAAAGGGGGCCGCTTTGGAGGGTTCTTTTCTCCCACGCCCAAGGAGGATTATGATTGTTCTGGCTTAAAGCGGTATTAGCACGTCAGCGTGTGCACAGAATTCGACGGCCATGCTTGTAGAACCAAGGCTCGTGCCAAAAGACGGACCACCTTGGTCGTTGGTTGATTGGGGATCCGCCTCTGCACCGGCAATTCTCTGAGAGCACACCCTGCTCCGCAAACACCCATGTCTTGGGAACATTGAGGGAGGCCTGGCTTTTGTAGGACAAGAATCTTATGAAGTGAAGAATCACCTGTCCAAAGAACAATCGTGTAGCAGCGAAACGTGGACAATGGAGGATGATCCTTAGAAGGGATGCTTAGGATGTCCCGATTCTCCGCCGTCCCAGCAAAACCGCCAGGAGCGCACCCTGCACGTGAACCTGCAGCAGCAACTGGAGTCGGCCAGCCGGCCCAGTCTCACCATAGTCGAATTGGCATATCTGAAAGGGGATACCTTTTGTAAGCTATAGCTATGCATATATATATATATATATTCATACACAGACATGCGGTTAGGTACGGACCCAGAGGCAGCCCTTGAAACTGGAGGAGATGTTGAAGATCTGCAGGCCGCCCCAGTCAAGAGAAGCCGGAATTGGCGGTTGAGATTGCTGGTTTGATATCTGCCTACACGAAAGCCTCATCATTTTTCTTAGGACCATTCTGTGCATTGCCTAAACCATCCATCATCAATCAAAGACGAAAGAGAGATCAAGGAATCCCTTCCCCCCAACAAAAGCCTCCCACAAACACATACATTGGGGCCCCGTTCGGGGTTTGGAGCTTTGGTCCTGTTGCATCGTGTTCGCTCTTCGCTCAAGGGTGCCTCCTTCCTGGCCGAACATTGCTGAATCAGCTTCAATCACAATTCAAGCTTATATTTAGGATTTGTATGTCATTCAAATTGACGTCAGCTTGGTTTAGCTTTGCCTTTGTTAGGGTTGACTTAATTGGTATCCTTCGAGAACTGTGGCTTGGCATGCAGTATTCGTTTGCTACGAATGAAGTTGGAACTCCATAACGACAGCGGGGATCGGGGACGGGGGGGACGATGGTTTAAGGCTTGGTGACTGCTCACGAGAATTGTTTGGAAGGCGGGTAGAGTACCACAGTCAATATGTTGGCCTCAACAAACCCTTCGAACATGTGTGAGCACTTTTGGTTCAAATGTTCTGAATATGGCGCAGGCTTTTTGTTCATGGGGAAGCCCAAGCTTCGCCCAGGACCTTGCGTCTGCAAGGAAGGCTTTGCAGGAGGACAGCGTGCGTTCTGCCACGCAGATGTGTAAAGGCCTATTTTCACACATAACTACAATGTGGGTTGCTGTGAGGTCCTCACCTCCCTCTTCCGTCCCTGCAAGGAAAAGGCGGCCCAACGACAGGCGCTCGAAGAGGCCGTCCCTGTCCCTTGCACCGGGTTTGGACAGAGTTCACTGCAACCATCTATGGTCATGCATGCTTCGATGCGGTTGGAAGTTCTACACAGACGAACTGGTGCCGGATTCCACAGTCCGCCACACCATTGCGATTGCCATGAACTGTGACCCCTCGCCTATCATTGAGAGGCCGTCAGAAAGCACTACGTAGCCTTTGTTTAAGCTGCTTGGAAATAGACATTCACTCAGGGCTATTCACTCAAGTGTACGGTTTGGGCTCATGAGCTGTTGAGTGAGAGCTATGGCTTGTCCCTTTTGTGTCCCTGTCGCCAATGTTGCATGAAGATTCCGTGGTCGACCTCCACGGCAAATCTCCAACCTCAAGCAGATATGCCACTGATATGTCCCATAAGCTTGATCTTCAAGAAGTGCTTTGGAGGGTTGGGGGAGTTGCGGTCTGCTTTCGACTCTCAACCAGGAGAGGAGAAAAACTCGGCAACTCCAGGGCGACTTCGGCTCTGCTGGCGTCTTAGCCTGTAGCGACGAAGCGAGAGCCACCTTTGCTTCACAGAAGACACTTCTCCGCCCCTGGCTAGGCTGGGGCATGGCAACATGAAGTTCCCAACTTCCCGTGTGTCCCTGCGACCTTCAGTCGTATCTTCCGCTGAGGAGGTGGAGACGCTGCAGCAGCGGCTGGAGGATGAGAAGGCCCAGCAGCGGCTTTTGCAGGAGGACTGCGGGCTTCATGGCTTCGGCTTCCGCTTTTTTATTATTATCATAATAAAGCAAACTGCTGGAGGCTTCGGCCTTGATCAAGTTCCCTCAGTTGGTCAGCCGACATCATGCTTGCTGATCTGGAGTCCCCTCACACACGCATGTTCGGCTGTGAAGGCGTTGCATTGCCTGGCCTCTGTGCAGTGCACTTTCTGGGGCACTCTACATGCTTGGTTTGTCATTGAACGGTGGATGACCACCTGAATCACAACCCTGTCAAAGGCCCCCGCCCCTTCTCCATGTCATGAACTGCTTCTGACGCGACCCATCAAGCCTGCGTTGCTCAAAAAGCAGCGCGCCGGTGTTGTGCTTTCCGGAGAGCTTCCCGGTGTAACTTCCATCGAGCATGAGACCTCAACAAAGAAGCAACAAAACAAAATGACAAGAAGAGCCTGATGCGGTCTACCTGACGCAGGCCTAGGGGGTCCTGGCATTTGTCTCTCTGGATTTGGGTGCCTCCTAAGAAAGACCCGCAGCCAGCTGGTTCCTTTGGGATTTCAGGTAACATTCATAAATTCATAAACATGTTGCCCGATTTGCCGTGATTCTCTTCTGGGTGAAAACTGGATCTGGGCTTGTGATGTGGGTAGCCAGCTTCCCTTTTGTGAACTGGGTTTGAGCTTTGGCCGCAGGACAGACAACGTGCACCAGGAAACAAGGTATTTGAGCTAGGCATAGTGAGTTGTACAGACGAGTCAATGGCAAATTGCTGGCCGCACTGGCCGTCGACTGAAACGACCTGACTCAGGAGCGGGATCTCTTGCAGAGAAAGCTGGAGGAGGCCCGAGAGAGTGCGGGCACCGCATCGTTTGGAACATCTCATGAAATGACGTGTTTTCCTAAAATGGCCCTAAAGTTGGTGTGTCTTCTTTTATTGAAGACCTGAAGGCCATCCATGAATGGGTCCCAGTTTTGGGACACCCCCCAATATGATCCAGGTGGAATTCACATGAGGGATGCCTAACTGCATATGGACGCCCTCTTTGAGTGAATTCTAGAAGGAACACCTGAACTTGCAACATTCAGGAAATGGCTGCGCATGGGCTACAAAGAAAAACAGAGGGTGATGGGTGCGTAATGCCGGATAGCGGAGGTAATTCAAGCAAGTTGTCATTCCCGCTCTGAAAAGCAATGGGGGGGAGTTCACAACATGTTTTTTCAGGGGGATCCACTGTGGTTGCCCATCCGGGGGTGAGAAAAAGCACCATCCCAAGCCTTGGCAAGTCTAAACTTATACTGAACTAAACCAATACTTTTTATTACTAAACCAACAGAAACTACTACAACAATACTGAGCTAATCCTTGGCCAGCAAAACCCTTTGAATTCTTTGTGAGACAATTGCTGAAAACACCCGCTGAGACATATTTTCAATGGGGTTGTCCAGGGAAGCCCCAAACAGTTGAAAACATAACAAATGTTTAAGGGGCGGAAGCAGAAGAAACAAACTTTACTAGGAGCCCATACATGCCCATACTCTCAAGCTTGCAAGGAGTTGCAGTGGTTTCAACTGACAGGGTGCAGCCGTGGCACGTTCTTTCGCGGACTCGAACCTTGCGCAGCTTTGTCTTGGCCAATTGGGTACATCTCACTTTTTGTTACAGCTATGGGATACTGTAACTTTATTACCGGGCTCCGGCCACTGAAATCATCGTCGTGGATTATTTCCGAGTAGCAGGGCACGGGAGGTGCGTGGAGCTTTGCTGGCCATTCGGTCTGGGCGCCGCGAGATTTAGAGTTTGCTTCTGGAAGGGTTCGCAGGGTTCAGGAATGAAAGCAAATCCGTTCGAGACCTTCTGACACGTTTTGCTGAAGTCTTTGATTATCCTTTTTCGCCCCAACCAGGCGTTCGCAAACCCAGCAAGTTTGGGGCACTTGCTACGTCCAAAACAAGCCCACCAGCAAAATCCGGTCTTTTCCGGTGTCGGGCTTCGAAAGTATCAACGGACTCCAACAACAGGCTTTGGGGTGTGGGAAGCAAAGTGCCTCAGAGCACCGCCTCGCGACAGGAACGCCAAAGCCGGCAGAAGTTGGGCGAGGCAGCCCGAGTTTTGCAGAACCGGCGAACCTGTGGGCTGATCGCACCACGCCTTTTTAGGACTACTCCATGGGGGTTGTGCGGGTGGAGAAACAAGTCTTTTTCCAACCATACACGGGGTTGAACAACTGGAGACTAACTCCCTGAGTCCCTTACGTTGCCGCAAAGGAGCCTTCAAAGTGCACACCTCGCAAGCAATGGGTGCCTCTATGTGGTTTCCCAAGTCTCTCAAGAAGAACAACATGGTCTTGACCAACCCGCCGTCCTCAAACACAGCGCCCTTTTTGGGCTGGTGTTCGTTTGGCGACAAATAGTCTGCAGTGCACGGCGCACATTCGGGCAGGAGCAGTATGGGATGCAGCAGACTCTCGAGGAGGCCGTGCCCACGCCAAAAAGGGGGCTGTTTTGGAGGGTTGTTTTCTTCCACGCCCAAGGAATAATTATGATTGTTCAGGATTAAAACGGTATTAGCGCGTCTGCATGTGCATAGAAGTCGACGGCCATGTTTGTAGAACCAAAGCTCGTGCCAAAAGATGGACCACCTAGTCGTTGGTTGATTGGGGACCCGCCTCTGCACCGGCAATTCTCTAAGAGCACTCCTTGCTCCGCAAATACCCATGTCTAGGGACCATTGAGGGAGGCCTGGGGCCTGGTTTTGGTAGGACAAGACTGAAGTGGGAATCGCTTGCCCCAAGAACAATAGTGTAGCAGCGTAACGTGGACAATGGAGGATGATCCTTAGAAGGGATGCTTTGGATGTCCCGAACCCCCGCTGTCCCAGCAAAACCGCCAGGAGCGCACCCTGCACGTGAACCTGCAGCAGCAGCTAGAGTCGGCCAGCCGGCCCGGCCTCGCCATATTCGAATTGGCATATCTGAAAGGGTTACCTTTTGTAGGCTATTGATATGTACAGATATTCACACAGACACGCGATTAGGTACAGGCAGAGGCAGCCCTTGAAACTGGAGGAGATGTTGTTGAAGATTGCAGGCCGCCACATCATTTTTGTTAGGAGCATTCGGATCATGATTGCTCTTCGTTCAAATGAGGCCGTTCCTTTTCGGGCCAAACATCATTGAAAACAGCAGTTTCCGAGAAGCGACTTCAAGCATCATAATTCAGGCAAAGGTGTGGGAGTTTGCATGCCATTCAAATTGACGTCAGCTTGCTTTGCCTTTGTTAGGGTTGGCTTAATTGGTATCCTTTGAGAACTTTGGCTTGGCATGCAGTATTCGTTTGATACGAATGAAGTTGGGACTCCATAACGACAGCGGGGATCGGGGACGATGGTTTAAGGCTTGGTGACTGCTCACGAGAATTGTCTGGAAGGCGGGTAGAGTACCACAGTCAATATGTTGGCCTCAACAAACCCTGCGAACATGTGTGAGCATGAGGGCTCCCGGAAGCACTTGTGGTTCAAATGTTCTCAATATGGCGCTTCATAGGGAAGCCCAAGCTGCCCCAGGACCTTGCGTCTGCAAGGAAGGCTTTGCAGGAGGACAGCGTGTGTTCTGCCATGCAGCTGAGCTTCCGCGCCTCAAACAGCACCAAGCACAAGCTCTCCCGACATGGGGCTAGGTACATAGTTGTGTCTTGGAGCACAACTCCAATGCGGATTGCTGTGAGGTCCTCAGATTCCTGTTCCGTCCCTGCAGGAAAAGGTGGCCCAACGACAGGCGCTCGAAGAGGCCGTCCCTGTCCGAAGTGCAGAGCATTTTAGTTTCCTGCTAGGGCTCCCTGCGCCGGGTTTGCATAGCGTTCAGCACTGCATCCATCTATGATGATGTATGCTTCGACGCGGTTGGATGTTCCACACAGACGAACTGGTGCCGGATTCCACAGTCCGCCACAACATTGCGATTGCCATGAACTGTGACACCTCGCCCATCATTGAGAGGCCGTCAGAAAGCGCAACGCAACACTTTTTGTTTAAGCTACTCCTGAACCCCCAAACGAGCACAAATTTGTGACAAACCCTTCTTTCGAGCTGCTTTTGCTCATACGAGCACTTTTTCTTATTCGATAACTTTTTAGGAAACAGATGCAATTCGAGCAGAAATCTACTTCCTTGGCATTTGGATGCTTTGGAGTGTGTGAGTTGTGCTGCCAGGGCCCACACTCTCCGTGTAACAGGGGGTGTCGAGCTGTGCTGTTCGGGCAACAAACGCGTGTTGGAAGCCTAATAAACCTGCACATGTTTGGGGCATTTTGGCAGTTTGGGGGCAGTTTGCAACCCGCAACCTCGAGCGCAATTTCCTGCAACTCGAGCGCAATTTCCCGCAACCGAGCGCAATTTAAAAAATGTCAGCGGGTCCGTTGTCCCGCGGCCAAAAGCACGCAAAGATATCCAGGTGCTCGAAAATGAATATGCGCTGGCCACTGTGCAGACATGTGACATATTGAGACATGCTTGATGGGTTGGTGTGAGGTTTGGCGTCTCCAACATGCAATGATGCGCAAGCAAGGGCGCTCACTCGAGCACTTATTTGGCCTCGAGCGCATTTTGCCTAAACGAGCGCTTTTGGGAGAAACGAGCACATTTTCCCTCGAGCGGAAATTTGGCTCGTTTGGGGGTCCAGGCTTGTAAATAGACATTCTCGCCTGACTCAATTTATTGTTTAGAGTACAACCTTGTCAGGATCTATTTCGAGGGTGCTATGCCCTCGACCCCGTGTAAGGTTCACAAGATACTCTCAGACATGGCACCGTGCTAGCGGGCCATGCCTCTCAAATGTACGGTTTGGGCTCAAATGTACGGTTTGCCTGTTGAGCTCTATCGCCTGTCCCTTTTTGTCTCCCCAGCACCAATTGCACAACGGAGATTCTGTGGTCGAATTTTACGGGGTAAATCTCCAAACTCAAGCAGATATGTCACTGATATGTCCCATGAGTTGAATCTTCGAGAAGCGCTTTGGAGGGTTGGGGGAGTTGCGGTCTCCTTTCGACTCTCGGCCAGGAGAGGAGGAAAACTCGGCAACTCCAGGGAGACTTCAGCTCTGCTGGCGTCTTAGTCTGTGCAAGAACAAGAGACGTCAGGCATCACCTTTGCTTTGCAGAAGACAAGCCCTAAGACCTTCAGTCGTATCTTCCGCTGAGGAGGTGGAGACGCTGCAGCAGCGGCTGGAGGATGAGAAGGCCCAGCAGCGGCTTTTGCAGGAGGACTGCGGGCTTCATGGCTTCGGCTTCCGCGTTTTTTTTTTTTTTTTTTTTTTTTAATAAATCAAAAAAAAGCAAACTGCTGGAGGCTTCGGCCTTGATCAAGTTCCCTCAGTTGGTCAGCCGACATCATGCTTGCTGATCTGGAGTCCCCTCACACACGCATGTTCGGCTGTGAAGGCGTTGCATTGCCTGGCCTCTGTGCAGTGCACTTTCTGGGGCACTCTACATGCTTGGTTTGTCATTGAACGGTGGATGACCACCTGAATCACAACCCTGTCAAAGGCCCCCGCCCCTTCTCCATGTCATGAACTGCTTCTGACGCGACCCATCAAGCCTGCGTTGCTCAAAAAGCAGCGCGCCGGTGTTGTGCTTTCCGGAGAGCTTCCCGGTGTAACTTCCATCGAGCATGAGACCTCAACAAAGAAGCAACAAAACAAAAATGACAAGAAGAGCCTGATGCGGTCTACCTGACGCAGGCCTAGGGGGTCCTGGCATTTGTCTCTCTGGATTTGGGTGCCTCCTAAGAAAGACCCGCAGCCAGCTGGTTCCTTTGGGATTTCAGGTAACATTCATAAATTCATAAACATGTTGCCCGATTTGCCGTGATTCTCTTCTGGGTGAAAACTGGATCTGGGCTTGTGATGTGGGTAGCCAGCTTCCCTTTTGTGAACTGGGTTTGAGCTTTGGCCGCAGGACAGACAACGTGCACCAGGAAACAAGGTATTTGAGCTAGGCATAGTGAGTTGTACAGACGAGTCAATGGCAAATTGCTGGCCGCACTGGCCGTCGACTGAAACGACCTGACTCAGGAGCGGGATCTCTTGCAGAGAAAGCTGGAGGAGGCCCGAGAGAGTGCGGGCACCGCATCGTTTGGAACATCTCATGAAATGACGCGTTTTCCTAAAATGGCCCTAAAGTTGGTGTGTCTTCTTTTATTTAAGACCTGAAGGCCATCCATGAATGGGTCCCAGTTTTGGGACACCCCCCAATATGATCCAGGTGGAATTCACATGAGGGATGCCTAACTGCATATGGACGCCCTCTTTGAGTGAATTCTAGAAGGAACACCTGAACTTGCAACGGAGGTAATTCAAGCAAGTTGTCATTTCCCAGGTCACCCTGAAAAGCAACCGGGGGGGGGGGGGGGGAATTCGCAACATGTTTTTTCAGGGGGATGCACTGTGGTTGCCCATCCGGGGGTGAGAAAAAGCACCATCCCAAGCCTTGGCAAGTCTAAACTTAACTTTTACTGAACTAAACCAATACTTTTCAATACCAAACCAACACTAACATACAAAATCCGGTCTTTTCCGGTGTCGGGCTTCGAAAGTATCAACGGACTCCAACAACAGGCTTTGGGGTGTGGGAAGCGAAGTGCCTCAGAGCACCGCCTCGCGACAGGAACGCCAAAGCCGGCAGAAGTTGGGCGAGGCAGCCGGAGCTTTGCAGAACCGGCGAACCCGTGGGCTGATCGCACCACGCCTTTTTAGGACTACATGGGGGTTGTGCGGGTGGAGAAACAAGTCTTTTTCCAACCATACACGGGGTTGAACAACTGGAGACTAACTCCTTACGTTGCCGGAAACGAGCCTTCAAAGTGCACACCTCGCAAGCAATGGGTGCCTCTATGTGGTTTCCCAAGTCTCTCACGAAGAACAACATGGTCTTGACCAACCCGCCGTCCTCAAACACAGCGCCCTTTTTGGGCTGGTGTTCGTTTGGCGACAAATAGTCTGCAGTGCACGGCGCACATTCGGGCAGGAGCAGTATGGGATGCAGCAGACTCTCGAGGAGGCCGTGCTCACGCCACAAAGGGGGTTGTTTTGGAGGGTTGTTTTCTTCCACGCCCAAGGAATAATTATGATTGTTCAGGATTAAAACCGTATTCGCGCGTCTGCGTGTGCATAGAAATCGACGGCCATGTTTGTAGAACCAAAGCTCGTGCCAAAAGATGGACCACCTTAGTTGTTGGTTGATTGGGGACCCGCCTCTGCACCAGCAATTCTCTAAGAGCACACCCTGCTCCGCAAATACCCATGTCTTGGGAACATTGAGGGAGGCCTGGCTTTTGTAGGACAAGAATCTTATAAAGTGGGGAATCACTTGTCCGAAGAACAATCGTGTAACAGCGAAACGTGGACAATCGAGGACGATCCTTAGAAGGGATGCTTAGGATGTCCCGATTCTCCGCTGTCCCAGCAAAACCGCCAGGAGCGCACCCTGCATGTGAACCTGCAGCAGCAGCTGGAGTCGGCCAGCCGGCCCAGTCTCACCATAGTCGAATTGGCATATCTCAAAGGGGATACCGTTTGTAAGCTATATTCATACACAGACATGCGGTTAGGTACAGACCCAGAGCTAGCACTTGAAACTGGAGGAGATGTTGTTTAAGTTCACTCAGTTTCTGACTGTGCAGGACGCCACAGTCCAGATATGCTTGAAGTGGCGGATCTACCCACTCCCAAGCCTCATCATTTGTGTTAGAACTTTCTGTGCATTGCCAAAGCATGCAGAATTAATCAGCAAAGCAAGAGTCTGGGCTCCCTTCCTCCCAAACAATATCTCCCCTCCCCACAAAACGCATACATCCGTGCCCTGTTCGGGTTTTGGAGCTTTGGCCTGTTGGATCGTGGTGCTCAAATGGGGTCCCTCATGCCTGGCCGAACATCATTGAAGCCAGCAATTTCCGAGAAGCGACTTCAATCACAATTCAAGCATATGTTTCGGATTTTGTACGGCAGTCAAATTGACGTCAGCTTGGTTTAGCATTGCCTTTGTTGGGGTTGGCTTAATTAGTATCCTTCGAGAACTTTGGCTCGGCATGCAGTATTCGTTGAAGACGCATGATTTTGGGACTCCATAACGACAGTGGAGATCGGGGACGATGGTTTAAAGCTTGGTGACTGCTCACGAGTATTGGAAGGCGGCAAGAGTACCACAGTCGATATGATGGCCTCAACAAACCCTGCGAACATGTGTGAGCGTGAGGGCTCCCGGTAGTCCTGATCGCCGACAGGTTTTGAGGAAAAGGGTTTGATAGGCTGGCCTGTGGGTGTCTCGCATACCCAAGGGCCCCTTCCATGTTTCCAGTAAGAAGCGCACGGTTGAAGCACTTGGGGCTCAAATGTTCTGAATATGGCTCAAGCAGATTCACCTAACCTACGGTTCCTTTTCATAGGGAAGCCCAAGCTGCCCCAGGACCTTGCGTCTGCAAGGAAGGCTTTGCAGGAGGACAGCGTGTGTTCTGCCATGCACCGCCTCAAACAGCACGAAGCACAAGCTCCCATTCTGTTTGCAAGCACCTTGTTGCCACTAAGGAGGGAACCTCCCGACATGGGGCTAGGTACATAGTTGTATCTTGGAGCACAACTCCAATGCGGATTGCTGTGAGGTCCTCAGATTCCTGTTCCGTCCCTGCAGGAAAAGGTGGCCCAACGACAGGCGCTCGAAGAGGCCGTCCCTGTCCGAAGTGCAGAGCATTTTAGTTTCCTGCTAGGGCTCCCTGCGCCGGGTTTGCATAGCGTTCAGCACTGCATCCATCTATGATGATGTATGCTTCGACGCGGTTGGATGTTCTACACAGACGAACTGGTGCCGGATTCCACAGTCCGCCACACCATTGCGATTGCCATGAACTGTGACCCCTCGCCTATCATTGAGAGGCCGTCAGAAAGCACAACGCAGCACTTTTGTTCAAGCTGCTTGGAAATAGACATTCACACAGACTCAGACCTGCACGGGGCAAATCTCCAACCTCAAGCAGATATGCCACTGATATGTCCCATGAGTTGGATCTTCCAGAAGTGCTTTGGAGGGTTGGGGGAGTTGCGGTCTGCTTTCAACTCTCGGCTAGGAGAGGAGAAAAACTCGGCAACTCCAGGGCGACTTCGGCTCTGCTGGCGTCTTAGTCCGCAGCGACGAAGCGAGCGCCACCTTTGCTTCACAGAAGACAAGCCCTAAGGCCTCCCCGCCCCCATTGGCACACTGCGACCTTCAGTTGTATGTGCCCTCGAGGAGGTGGAGACGCTGCAGCAGCGGCTGGAGGATGAGAAGGCCCAGCAGCGGTTTCTGCAGGAGGACTGCGGCCGGGTTTCACGCATCGCTTTTCGGCTGAAGCATTGGCATTTACTCCGAATTGGAGCCAAGTCTTTGCCACGGAACGGGTATTGTTGGGGTTCAACTGCTGGTGGCTTCCGCCTGGATCAAGTTCCTTCAGTTGTTTGGTTCCAGCCTTGACCGCAGAAACCGACATCAGCCTTCCTGATCTCTAGTCCCCGCACTTCTTCCGCCTGTGGAGGCGTTACGTTGCATGGCCTGTGTGTGGTGCCATGGGCAGAACTCCAGCCCAGGGCAGAGTCTTTGTTCGGTCCTGGGATACATTGAATGGTGGATGACCACCTCAATCACAACCCTCTCAAAGCCTCCCTCCCCTCCGCCATTTCATGAGCCGCCTGTGAAGCGACCCAATCAGCATCAAGTCTGCGTTGCTCCGAGATGCTGCCAGTTGCACCTGTGCTGTGCTTTCCGGAGAGCTTCGCGGCTCCCCGGTGCAACTTCCACCGGGCATGAGACCTCAACAAAGAAGTAACACAATACAGTGACAAGAAGGGCCTAAACGGGGCCTGCCAGGCGCAGGGCCTCCTGAGAAGGGAGAGCCCACAGCCAGCTTTGTTCTTTGGGAGGTCAGTTAACATCAACACCTGCAGAGGGTTTTGCCCGATTTGCCATTCAGTGTTGTGATTTTATTTTGGATCTGGGCTTGTGATGTGGGTAGCCACGTTCCAGAGGTGCCAGCTTCCCCTTTGGTGAACTGGGTTTGAGCTTTAGCCGCAGGAAGACAGACAATGTGCACCAGGAAACAAGGTAATTGAGCAGCTAGGCATAGTATGTTTTTACCGGCAGGGAGTCAATCCTTGCAAATCGCACCTCGTGTTTCTGGCCGCAAGCAGACTGACACGGTAGTCCGACTCAGGAGCGGGATCTCTTACAGAGAAAACTGGAGGAGGCCCGGGAACTGAGAGAGTGGCAGCCGCATCATAATTCCTTGGAACTCCGGCAGGCTTTGGGGTGAAGTGAAGTGCCTCATTGCCTCGCCTCGCGACAGGAACGCCAAAGCCGGCAGAAGTTGGGCGAGGCAACGCCAGTTTTGCGGAACCGGCGACCCCATGAGCTTTGGCATGTTTGTTTGATGGCACTGTTTTAGGCCAAAACGCGAACGTGTGCAGGGGTCCAGCATAGCCACATGGGGTTGAACAACTCCCTGGGCCCTTTACGTTGCTGCAATGGCTCCATCTATGTGGTTTTCTTGGGCACTCAAGAACAACGACTGGCTTTAACCGCCTCGCCATTATCAAACACAGTGCCCCTTGGGCTGGTGCTATTCGGTACCAGCTCTCAAGGAGGTCGAAAGGCTCCCTGTCAACCCTGTCCTCTGGTTACAAATATTCCACGGCGCAGTTCGGCGCACATTCGGGCAGGAGCAGCATGGGATGCAGCAGACTCTTGAGGAGGCCGTGCTCACGATAATAAGGGGGCTGCTTTGGAAGGTAATTTTCTTCCACGCCCAAGGAGGATTATGATTCACGCTTCAAACGGTATTAGCGCGTCAGCGTGTGCACAGAAATCGATGGCCATGCTTGTAGAACCAAAGCTCGTGCCAAAAGATGGACCACCTTGGTCGTTGGTTGATTGGGGGATCCGCCTCTGCGGGAGCAATTCTCTAAGAGCACACCCTGCTCCACGAATACCCATGTCTTGGGAACGTTGAGGGCCGGGTTTTGGTAGGACAAGAATCTTATGAAGTGGGGAATCACCTGTCCGAAGACCAATAGTGTAGCAGCGTAACGTGGACCATCGAGGATGATCCTTAGAATGGATGCTTAGGATGTCCCGAACCTCCGCTGTCCCAGCATAACCGCCAGGAGCGCACCCTGCATGTGAACCTGCAGCAGCAGCTGGAGTCGGCCAGCCGGCCCAGTCTCGCCATAGTCGAATTGGCAGCAAAAGGACCAAAAGGGGATACCTCTTGTAAGCTAATCATATGTACCACTATTCACACACAGACACGCGATTAGGTACAGACCCAGAGGCAGCCCTTGAAACTGGAGGAGATGTTGTTGTTTGAGCTTCACTTAGTTCCTGCCTGTGCAGGCCGCCACAGTCAAGATATGCCTGAAGTGGCGGGTGAGATTGCTGGTTTGATATCTACCCACACCAAAGCCTCATCATTTGTGTTAGAACTTTCATTGTGTTGTCAATGACATCCAACCGGGAGCATAATTGGCAGCTCATCGGTACAATTGCGTTTGCAGCTCCAAAGAAATGTAGAATGCGAAACACGTTTCGGATGACTTTTGCAGCTTCAGCGTGAACATCAGAAATATTCAGCTCCCGCTTGAATGTCAGCTAAAAAGTTTTGTTTTCAGAAAACGTGCAGCCGCAAATTACGCTTTAGATCGCTTTAAGAGCTCCAACGCCAGCTCCAGCTTGCAAGTCGCAAGTCAACAGCGAGTAGTATATGAAGTACATTGGCCGATCCAGCTCCAGCGCGGAAGTCGCGACTCTTCAGTACATGCAATGTGTAGTCTGCAAAATTCATTTTGGCAGATACAGTTCAAATATCGCCTCTCTTCACGCAGAGTGCCCTTGGCAGCTTTGGGGCACCTGTACAGGCTCTGATATCCTTGTTATTCTCATCGTTTCGCAGGAAATATAGTTCCAACCATGAATCCGGGGCACGCCCCTTTGGAATGCGGGGGGTGCAAGGTAATTTTACAATCAGCAAAGCAAGCGCTCAAGGAATCCCTTCCCCCCAAGCAATAAGCCTCTATCGAAAACGCATACATTGGGGCCCTGTTAGGTTCTTGGAGCTTTGGTCCTGCTGGATCGTGCTCGCTCTTCGCCCAAATGTGGTCCGTCCTTTCCTGGCCGAATATCGTTGAAAAGCAGCAATTCCGAGAAGCGACTTCAAGCATCATAATTCAAGCATATGTATTTAGGATTTGTATGGCAATCGATTTGACATCCGATTGCTCCAGCATTGCCTTGCTTAGATTGGCTTAGTTAGTATCAAATGAGAACCGGCTTCATACTGGCTCGGTATTCAGTATTGGTTTCATACCCATGAAGTTGGGACTCCAAAACAACAGTGGAACACGGCGACGATGTTTTCAGGTTTGGGACTGCACACGAGTATTGTCTGGAAGTGGGGAAGAGTACCACAGTCTATATGTTGGCCTCAACAAACCCTGCGAACATGTGCGAGCATGAGGGCTCCCGGTAGTCCTTGATCGCCGACAGGTTTTGACAAGCCACCCGCATTTGGAAGTTTGATGGGCTGCCCTGTGGATTTCTTGCCTCCGGAGTATCCCGTTTTGGAGGTCTAGGCCCTTCCAGTGAGGGTTAATGCTAGGCCCATGCTCAGGGCAGGATGTGAGGCCGCTTCCAATAGTGTTCAGCCACACACCATGGCTCAAATGTTCTGAGTATGGCCCAAGCAGATTCACCTAACCTACAGTGGGTTGCGCAGGCTCTTTTTCATAGGGAAGCCCAAGCTACCCCCAGGACCTTGCATCTGCAAGAAAGGCTTTGCAGGAGGACAGCGTGTGTTCTGCCATGCAGCTGTGCTTGCGCGCCTCAAAAAGCACCAAGCACAAGCTCCCATTCCGTTTGCAGGTGCCTTGTTGCCACTAAGTTGTTCTAGGTAACAAAGGTTTATGTTGAAACATAACTCCAATGCGGGATGCTGTGAGGTTCTTGGCTCCCTCTTCCGTCCCTGCAGGAAAAGGCGGCCCAACGACAGGCGCTCGAAGAGGCCGTCCCTGTCCGAACTTCGGAGCATTTTAGTTTCCTGCTAGGGCTCCATGCGTCGGGTTCGCATAGCGTTCAGCACTGCATCCATCTATGATGATGTATGCTTCGACGCGGTTGGATGTTCTACACAGACGAAATGGTGCCGGATTCCACAGTCCGCTACAACATTGCGATTGTCATGAACTGTGACCCCCCGCCTATCATTGAGAGGCCGTCAGAAAGCACAACGCAGCACTTTTGTTTAAGCTGCTTGGAAATCTCCGACCTCAAGCAGATATGCCACTGATATGTCCCATGAGTTGGATCTTTGAGAAGTGCTTTGGAGGGTTGGGGGAGTTGCGGTCTGCTTTCGACTCTCGGCCAGGAGAGGAGAAAAACTCGGCAACTCCAGGGCGACTTCGGCTCTGCTGGCGTCTTAGCCTGTAGCCACGAAGCGAGAGCCACCTTTGCTTCACAGAAGACACTTCTCCGCCCCGGGCTAGGCTAGGGCATGGCAACATGAAGTTCCTAACTTCCCAGTCGGTCCCTGCGACCTTCAGTTGTATTTGCCCTCGAGGAGGTGGAGACGCTGCAGCAGCGGCTGGAGGATGAGAAGGCCCAGCAGCGGTTTCTGCAGGAGGACTGCGGCCGGGTTTCACGCATCGCTTTTCGGCTGAAGCATTGGCATTTACTCCGAATTGGAGCCAAGTCTTTGCCACGGAACGGGTATTGTTGGGGTTCAACTGCTGGTGGCTTCCGCCTGGATCAAGTTCCTTCAGTTGTTTGGTTCCAGCCTTGACCGCAGAAACCGACATCAGCCTTCCTGATCTCTAGTCCCCGCACTTCTTCTGCCTGTGGAGGCGTTACGTTGCATGGCCTGTGTGTGGTGCCATGGGCAGAACTCCAGCCCAGGGCAGAGTCTTTGTTCGGTCCTGGGATACTCCACATGTTTGATTTGTCATTGAATGGTGGATGACCACCTCAATCACAACCCTCTCAAAGCCTCCCCCCCCCTCCGCCATTTCATGAGCCGCCTGTGAAGCGACCCAATCAGCATCAGGTCTGCGTTGCTCAAAGAAGCAGCCTGTTGTGCTTTCTGGGATACTTTGATCTATAGGTTCATGAGTTACGGTGTAGCTTCCACCGGGCATGAGACCTCCTGTTGGTTGTCTACAAAGAAGCAGCAAAACAAAACAACAAGAAGGGCCCAACGTGGTCTACCTGGCGCAGGCCTAGGTGGCCTGCCATTTGTCTCTCTGGATTTGGGTGCCTCCGAACGAAGACCCGCAGCCAGCTGGTTTCATTTAGGATTTGACTTAACATCATACGCCCGATTTGCCATCCAATGTTGTGAGTCTCGTTTGGCAGGGGGAACTGGATCTGGGCTGTGATGTAGCCATGTTTCGCAATCATGCCATTGATCTGGTTGAGCTAGAGGCGCCAGCTTCCCCTCTGGCGAACTGGGGTTTGGCCGGTGCTCCCCTTGTCCGAGCTTTAGCCACAGGAAGACAGGCAATGTGCACCAGGAAAGAAGCCAAGCATTACATGCTCTACACTAAGGAATAATTTCAGCATGATATGTTTTACCGGCAGGGAGTCAATCCTTGCAAATCGCTTTCCGCATTCCTGGACGTAGAACACTGAAACTGTAGCCTGGGTGGTCTGACTCAGGAGCGGGATCTCTTGCAGAAAAAAATCGAGGAGGCCCGGGCGCTGAGAGTGCGGGAACCGCAGAATCATACTTGTTTGGAACATATCACGAAATGCGGATGTGTTTTCGCAAATTAGGGTGTCTTCTTTTGGGTACCCCTTGGGAGCCATCCATGAATGGATCCTTGTTTTGGGACACCCCCATGCGAGTGTGCCTCAAAATAAGTTGAAACCCAGTTGGGATTCACATGAGGGATTCCTAAGTGTATATGGGCGCCTTCTTTGATGGAATTCTAGAAGGAAACCCCGGAACTTGCAACATTCAGGAATTTGCTGCAAATGGGGAACCAGACAAGGGTGGGTCGCACATTCCCAGCACGGGTGATGGGTGTGCAATAGGAGCCCATGCTCTCAAGCGCAGGAATTCCGCAGGGTACAGACGTTGCACCTTTAACCCTTAGACAATCAGATGGTTGTGGAAGTGCTGGGCGTGGCGAGTCGAGTGTAAACCACCTTAACCACTGGACATTAAGACGTTCGGTATTTGTACATTTCTTCATAGCCAAACAGAAGAAGTGGCTCCGCGGCTTGTCGAAGTGGGGCCAAGGTCTGTTGGGTCTGGCGCATCGTCCACCATTGTCTGGGAAGCTGTTGCCTGTGCAGATAACTCATGAAAGTCCTGTCCTGGTCCCTAAAACAGGATGGAATGAAGGCCCTTGCTCAGGTATGACCTCCAGCAGTGAAATCCATGGATGCCATAGTGAACGCTGCGTATTGAATCATTGTAAACGGATGCGAGTTGTGCAAGCGAAGGAGCAACAGTTGAGGTTGGGCATTTGTTTACATGCCCGGCCTTGCCGCTCGTGCCACGGAATGTTCAAGAGGCTGCGCTCTTGCGTTTTGTCATGCCTTTTCCGTCACTCAAGGCGGCAAGCGGGGTTTGAAGTTCCAACTTCTGATCCGTTTGAGTCAAGTTCCGCGTTCCGAAAGGCCCAAAGAGGTATGCCAAGCTGCATCTCGCAGGAGCGCAGCCGGCGAGACGTGCAGCGGAAGAGCGGTGCCGCGCGGAGCCGAGTTTCGGTGCTTGCGCGGTTCAGGGTCGCCGGGGGCTCGAGTTGGGGATGAGTTCGACATAGGACATGTTAGCAGCCCAGATTTTCAACAGTCGCTTTGATCTTTCGGTTTCCAAGCTTTTGGTCCAGTCAGACAAGTCTTTCGGATCTGTTGAAGACGCCAAACAGCTTTTGGCAGGGGATGCGTGTATGAAATTTCCCTGTTCACAGGGCCCAACACCTTCGCTCAGTTTGGCTCTCAGACTGCCATGCCAAGGAGCTCGAGCTCTTGCAGCAGAGGTTCGCCGAGGCGCGGGTCATGTTCGCCAGCAAAATCTAAGGGCTGCCGCTTTTGGGTTGAAGCGGTGACGCCCACGTTGCGCTGTGTCTTCTGGCAGCGTCGCAGTGGTCCTCGCGTCGTAGGATGGCTTTCAGACTGAGCCTGGTGTTGCTTTTCCTCGGACTGCAGCTGGCAGCCGCTATGTGCCCTGATGATCCTGAGAGCGACCTTTGCAACACCAAGCCAAATAGTTTCTCGGGATCCATGGCCCTTGGCCCAACCTCATGCTCATCACGCTCACCTTCTTCCTCCGTGGGTCCTGAGCGTAGCTGTTTCTGGGGCACTGGGCCGGACAAGGAGTTCTGGCCCGGCAGCCGCTGCCCAAGAGGCACCAAGGAGTCACCAAGATCTGATCTCAAAATCTACTGCTCGAGGGCCTTGGGTGGGCAGCTTGTGACGAGCGCAAAGGCGCACTGCCTTTGTTTTGTCACGTTTGAAGTTTTGCCGTGTTTTGTGTGGCATGTGCGAGGACACGAGCCAGGCACCAATTGACGTTAAGGCGCCAGTCCCCCGCCAGTCCTGCCAAGTCTCTGGAAAGTCTTTTAAGGGTGGGGGGATCGCTGTACAGCATGTGGTCTATGAAATTCAATCTGGCGCCAATGGTCATTCGCAACCCAGACCTGCACGCTTTGAGGACCAATCAGAGCTGCGACAGCAGCTGGAGCAAAGGGCGCAGGAGAGGTGGGAGTGGGGCAGTCTGGCAGTTGATGCGTTACATCAACGAAATAGCCCAAGGGGCTGGTTTCAACAACCAACCCATGGTCCCTTTTGAAGGAAGACGTGCTTGAAACATGTTTAATAAGGTGGTTTGCCCCCTCTACTTGGAACATTTGTCCGCACGGCACGTTTCCATTTTGCCTTACCCTGCATCACTCAGCAGCTTCTCATGCGATTTGCAATTGTGCTTGCGTGAAAAGCGGTCAAAAGCAGGGGGACCACACACTGGCGCTTCCAGACACACGAAGTGGTGGATTCGAACATGTTGACGGCCTTATGTGCCGACTTGTGCACGTTGCAGAAGTGGTTCTGGTGCAGTGCGTCGCTTTGACAAGTCTTGGCAACGTGCTGCCCATACGTTCAACGAAAAGGCCACGACATTTTACTAGCAGATGCTCGCCCGTCGCTTGGTGAAAGCTGGTGCAAAACGACACGGCTGGAATCAGGATGGACAGAACGGTCAAAATGCCATGCAGCAATAACTTGCGTTTGATGTCGAGTGACGAGGAACGAGAGGGGGACATACCGGCGTCAGTAGATCATTATCAGTCATCGGTTGAACTGATATGTTTAGTCGTCGATTCGGACCCTTCTCGATGAGGAACGTTGCAGCATGTGGCAACAAAGGAAGAGGAGGCATGCTGGCAGAGCTCATTGCTACCATTCTGTAATGATGGCAAGTGAGGTGCTGCAGTTGTAACTACTTAGAGTCGCTCGTGCTGTACACCTGCATATTATTTATTTGGCCGGATCCTTGCCTCAACCGGAACGAGTCGTTTTGCAGGTTCTGCACCTCCGCACCTTCTCTTTCTCCCGTTCAGTCATCCATAGACATGGAGTCCGTGGATACCAATTTGCGAACTCGCAGTTTTGGTGAGGGTGATTGGACTTGCAGGAGAAGACGAGCCTCCAACAGCAGCTTGACCAGGCGAAGCAGGAGAGGTTGTGTGCCATCTGCCGAGGATCCATTCTCAAGGCAAGTAAAAAAAACGCGGGCGCGAGGGATTGATGGTCATGAGGTGTGCGGTTCTTGCGGACTGTCAGATTGGCTTAATTGCTCGCATTGTCCCATCATTATCCCAAGCTGCTTGTAACCCAGCCTCGAGAGCCTCCTCTTAATTCCCTTCAGGGCAGACTTTGATCTCGTGAGGAGCGCGTCTCCATGCGGCGCCAGATGGACGAGGCAGGCAGAGCGGCCTGGGGGAACCTTCAACGAGATAGCTGCAAAAGTCGCGCAAGTTGGCGCCTTGAACAAGACACGCTGTAATCCCTGCCCGTGTCCTGATGATGTTTCACAACGTTTTCAAGGGGTGCCCCGCTTCAGGAAACACCTTGGACTTGCTTTGGAGCAGCACAGGGGTGACTGCGGGCAAGAACGAGCCCCTTCGTGCCGCTGTTTTTGCATGCGAGTTTATGGAGACCCGTGGGTTCAACTAGCGAAAAGAGTTTGGGCTCGGGACTTTGTCATAGAGCCTTAAAGTCCAACTCCCCGTCGAAGGACCTCAATCGGCTCCGGGCGAGCACGTCCGCTGGGTGATTTCCTTTGGTTGCCGTCTACTTGCCACTGCAAGGATTTAACTTTGACTGAAGTTTCAGAGGCAGGTTGAACTGTGAACGATTCTTCGCCCTTCCACTTTGCATTTGGGCGGGGCACGGGGGGGGGGGTCAGGACCGCTTTTTCTTCTTAAGCTTGCTGGATGGATCTCAGTGGGGAATGAGGGCGTGAGCCCATGACACCTACAGCTTCCAGCCTTGGGATGGCTTACTATCGCTCAAATTGGAGCAGCACGTGTCGAAAAGGCCCGAGAGCATCTGGCAGGCCTTGCGCACGCTGTCGGCGCCGATCTCAGCCTTGTTCTGAAGATCTCCAGGCTCAGGAACCATGCGATGTGGTTGTTTGGTTGATGGCCCTCGTGTGAAACCAAGCTGCATGCGCAAGTGATCTTGAGACTCAAGTCTGCTTCAGCAGCAAAACCTCAATCAAGTGTTTGATACGAGCTTCTTTTGGGTGGAGGGTTCTCTAATGGGGGGGGTGGATTCAGGTAGCAGCCAGGTAGCATTGGAGAGGTGCGTGGACTCCGCAAAACTTGTGCCCAGGACTCCGAGGCGTATCAGAATCGCTTGGAGCAGGAGGGGGATCATCAAATGAGGGAGGCGTACTGGGCCAAATGAAGTGTTCTCTTAGTTTTCTCTGGGTTTGTCAACACGCTGGAGAATATTGTTGGTCATCAATCACGAATCAGAATTGCGGCATATTGCGGCACCATGAAAAGGGCGGGGTCCTTCAGGAAAGGAGTGAGCCAAGTTCTGGGAAGGCTGTGGCATCCTTCATTTTATCACTGAAAAAGCAGTTGCGCCTCCAGGGCTCTGGCGGGACACGCTTGAGGTGAGCCTGCCAATTCAATCATGTTCATTTGCTGTGTCAGGGTGACACGTGGGGCACATATTGTACTGTGTCCTCCTCACAAAAGGACACAACTGCCCCCCCGCCCCCTTCCTTGGTGACACATCTTCAGGCAGGCGCGTCAGGGTACTGGTGATTTCTCAGTCACCGACGCCTTGAGCCCACCTCCGCGAAACGCGAGCCAACCTTCGTCCAGGTCTCCCTCCGACCCATCAAAACGGCGAGTGTGATGAGCGTGGGGAAGCCAATGGAAGGTCTTTGCAGTTCGACACCTAACAAATTCTGGGCTTCTTCGATTTATACCTTGACGTGGCTCTAGGCACCGAGGGGAGTAGGAGGATCCAGCCACTTGCAAGAGCCAACGCAAGATGTACATCGGAGAAGCCGAGTAGTGGTTGGGGTGGAATAGATTCTGCAGTGCTGGCAGACACAGAAAACAACGCGGGAAGAACACACTGACGTTACAAGAGGAAAGGGGCTTGGGTGGCAACACTACTGCGCTGATCAGATATATACCTTGATGCGACTCTCTCTCGCTCCCCACTCCCCCCGAAAAAGCAGGGGCATCTCCGAGAGGGAGATTCAGCCACCTGCCAGAGCCAAGGCAAGGTATACATCGGAGAAGCCGAGAAGGGTTCCAAGAACTTCCATTTGCCAACAACCACCCTCACCTTCATCCTTTCCATGCAGTTACAACAAGAATTTGTGCTGCATGCGTTTGCTAGCATCGGGGTTGGGGCAAGCGCACACACGCATGCTGGTGATGCAGTTTTTACCTAGCTCGGGGCTAGAACCCCAACCCCGCGTGGAAACCTTCTGTAAAGTGAATTGCCGCACCCAAGGTTCTTGAGGTTTTTGTTTCAGATGGTGATGTTTGCATGCGATGTTCCAAGGTTTCGGTCGATCCCCGTCGGGATAAGAAAGAAAGAAGGAAAGCAGGAGGGAAAAGAAAGCAGGACGACAGACAGGAAGGACACGGAATTGGAAAGACAAGCGGAACAAAGACAGAAGCAGGAAACCTGGGCTCAGGATCACAGGATACGAAGGGAAAGGAGGACTGCAACACACGGGAGCGGAAATGGGGATTGGAGCGCAGGATGAGACAGAGTAACTGGGCAGACACGGAATTGGAGAAGAAGGGGGAACTGAAGAACGAAGCAGGACAACTCGGCAGACAAGGGGAAAAGCAATAAAGAAGCAGGACAGTCCGCCGACATCCGCTGACTAAAAGCACTTGTTGCTCTTGTCCGTACACAAACTGGTTGACACCACCAGCAGAACTCCCTTGTAATAAGAAAACAGATGTCGCTGTCCGTTTACTAAGCTGGCCGGCAACCACCATCCCAGTGAGAACGCTTCTTCATTGACCAAGAAAGGACTTCTCCGGCTAACAGTAACTGAAGCTGTCCTAACCCATACACCAAACTAACCAGCTGCTGAAGCGAGTCGCATTGATCCGCACCTCGGGCGCCAGCCCGAGCCAGACAAGCCCCCCATGCCTCTCGACTCAAGTTCTGTGAACATTCGAATATTTGAGAATGCTAGTGCATTCTGAGTACGGCAAACATGCCCGGCATGGGGAAACGCGACAAGGTCGATCCATCATCCTTGAGCGCAGGAGAGGGAGGAAGCGCTGTCAAAGATGGATGAGGACTGCGCGTGCCGCATGTTTGTCAGCTTCATTTCTTACCAAGCAGTGCCGCAAATTGGGACATCATCAATGCCAGCTCTGTGCAAAGGCTCTGAGTGTCCGCGTGTGGTTCAAAATTGGCATTCATCAGTATTGAAGACTGCATATTTTGCCAGTCAGAGCTCGAGCTCAGCACATGGTGACACAGTATCGGGGCCCCCTAACCAAGTAGTATCTGGCGATGAGTGTTGTGTTTTATTCCATACCACTAGCAAACATTCATACTTTGGATTGGCGGCTCTATTTCAAATCATAGTTTATGAACCTCCCAAATTTTGTCATGATTGCTGGCATGCGTAGGAGCTTGAATAGATGGGTATGGAACGGGCAAGACGCCGGTAAACTTTTCAACTGGCAACTCTAGGTACAGAGAAAAGATGTCCCAGTCAATAGGCGCTTAGTAAGGGCGTCCTTTGCCCATGTGACTCTTCCCGAGATAGATGCAACTGCTTCAGTGCATGTTGGCCGGGCTTAGCCTGTGGTTTCCCTTGAATCTAGCTCAAGCTCTTCACCTTGCCATGGTGGCTCTTAGTTTGGCTTATTCCCGACACAGAAAGCAAACAGCCAGGAAATCAGTTCCAGGTTGCCTACCTACAATATTTGGCGGTGTGTCAAACCGGGTTCGAACAGGTGCCAACATAAACCCAAGCTGTCCAGAAGGGACCCAGTTTCTGACACCCCGTCTCTCAACTTTCCACCGCCTCTTTCGGTTTTGAGGAGCAGGCGGCCAACCGCAAGCTCAAGCAGCAGCTGGAGACGGCCGGTCTGTGGGTTTGGGTGAATTCTGATTTGATTCGGAAGTCTTACAATCGGCGATCGGTTTATTTCACAGGTGACAAGGACAGGGATCAGCTCCAGGCTCCCGGAAAGTTATCCAAGGGTGAAACGGGCAGGGATGCCTTTGTTTGGGGCCGGTTTGTCCAATTATGGGCAAGTTGATGTCAGGGAGGGGCATTTTACTCGCCTACTCGCCAAGTTGCTGTAACGTGTTTGCTTTGCAAAATCAAGATGCTGGGGTGCCATTTGGGTGGGATGGCTTTACAAGGAACCAACGTGAAACCACACAGCCTGGATAAAATCTCGACAAATGGGTGGTTTTTGGGTCCGCATCACCATATGGGTTGAAAAAGAAACCCCGCGCCTTTTCGTTCCGTCCGGTAACTTTCTTTGCAGGCCCGGAACACTGCAAATCGATGCTGAGGAAAGAAAGCGATACACGTAAAATCCATGAAGACATATATCAGGTCCAAGGTGTTGTCGCAAACCAAGATTGCGAAATCATAGAATTTGCAGGGCCCAAACCGATACCCAAGCCGATGCCCAACCAATACCCAACCCAATAGCCGCCATGCCAGCTCCAACCAGTTGCTCTGGAGCTGCTAAAATGTACTTTGTTTTCCTGCACTATGCACTTGTACTGAAAAGTTGCAACTTTCCAGCTGGAGCTGCCAAACTGCACCTTGTGTACTACAATTGTTCTGGAGCTGCCAGATGTTTTTGCCGTATACGACGCTTGTGCTGAAAAGTCAATACTTTCGAGCAAGACCCAAAACACTGCAAACCGATGCAGAGGAAAGAGCCGACACTAACCCATACTAGGGTATAAGGCTACAAAGGTTGTCCACGGGGTTTCTTTTCCAGCCCATATGTTTTCCACCCTTACACAAGGGCCTACCCTGGAGGCCTGCGAGTCAAACTTTCAGCCGTGCAGGCGCCTGAAGCAAAGTGGATGGCTTGCGCCAAGGTGTTCCCACTTGTGCCATGGTCACCTTGCAGCGCTGCCCGTCAGTTTTTGACGTGCGGCACCTGCCAGGCGCAGACCAAAATCCAAAGGCAGCAAGAGGAGGCGCTGACAGATTCGCGGGCTGTCAAGGGGCACTCCTTTGTTTTGGTACTGCTTTTGCAACCGAGGCCCGAAGGTGAGATGCTATGTGCAATTTGCCTGCTGTGGCCTTTGGCCACACAATACTGAGCAGAGCGCGGGCTTGACTCACCAGAGCAGGTTTGACTCGCCACTGACATGTTTTAGTCGGGCACAATCTTCAGAGCGACTGGGGCCTGTGAAAGGTTGTTCTGACCACTTGCAGCGGGTTCCTGTTGCAACAGGACATGTTTGGACTCGCGAGAGTACTCATCGCTCCCCTGCGACGGGTAATCGCCCCGGAGGCGGAGCAGTTGAGCTCCAGCATGCAACGAGCCCTTGGCTCAGCTGAGGCTGACAGCATAAAGATTATGACGGCTTTCCCAGAGCAAGGGGGCAAGCTACACCAAGCAAGGTATGATATAAATATAATGCGCCGTGGTTTGCGGTTGGATTACTTGCAGTGTTTAGGAAATCAGAGAACTGTGAGGTCGCAAGCGCGCAGGCTGGCTGTTCTGGTGCTTGTTGTGCAGCATGAGCTTGGTGGAACATGTGCTGAATCGCTGAACAAGTGAGACTTTTCAATTTGTCATGTTCTATGGTTGGAACGAACATCCGTATGCATGGTGCACCTCATTTTCCCTTGCACGTCTAAGTTGTTGTTTTATTGCAGCTGGTCGCAGGGTCGCACCAAAGTTCCGAAATTCAGGTGAGCAAGGGAAGAAGGATCCTACACTTGATTCATCGATTCCCAAACAATCAAAAAGTACATCGACCACAAGAGCACGGCAATCTATGAGGTGTTCACCTCGTTCCCTGGGCATCAACTTTACCCAGGCCCGGGCCGACTCGGTGCCGCGGGACGACTTCTTGGAGGCGGGGGTGCATTTGGAGGAGGGGGGGGGGCAGGGGGGAGCGGGGTTTTCTTTCGGATGTTTTGCATGGTTTCTTGAAGGGTAAACAGGTGACAAGTGCTTTTCGCAGGCTGAGGTCATCGTTGATCAGTGAGAATCTCACAGGCGTCATGTCCCCAAACTCCTCGAGTGCCCCAAGCGAATAGACCGGATGGCAACAGGTTTTGTTCAACAGCCGCAGAAGCAATAGCGCGGTTTGTTTTCACTATGGTACCAGGTGACGCCCAGGAAAGTTCCATGGCAGTGTCTTAGGGAAGCGGTGAGCTGAACTTGCAGAGAGCTCTGAGTTCGGATGCGCAATTGGCCCAGCGAGTGAAAGCGGTGACTGGGACCCGGTAGCGTCTTCCTCAACGTCCGCAATTTGCAACTGCCTTGAGCCATGCAGTTCTGTGGCCTCAAAGGTAAGTGAACTTGCAGCTTCAACCCATCCCCAGCACCTACAATTGAATTACAATTCTGTGGTTTGGTCGCAAAGTCGGAGCTTGCGTTCTTCGACCCAAGCCATCCTCCCTCGGCCGGCCAGATGCAACAGCAGCTCGCCAGGGTCTCAACTGAAGGCGAAGAGAGCGCAGCTCCACAGGGGAAAAACATCCGAAGCAGCTCCCCTTTAAAAGACAACCTGGTCACTTGGAAGGTCCATTGGACATTCGCAAGCATTGGGCACATTGCACGCATGGTGGACACCCTGGACACCTGGTGGAGATTGCACACCATTGACCTCCCAAGATCTAGAGGTCGCCTGGTTTTGCTCAGATCGCCCCCGCGTCCGAGGAGGCCTTGCAGAAGGAGCGGGAGCTGCTGCGGGGGGACGTGGCGCATCTGAAGAAGTCCCTGGAGCAACGGCGCCAGGCGGAGAGTAGCCGGGAGCCTCGGATCGAAACCCCTCTCGACTTGGAAAGACACTAATGTTTCGATTCAGAAGATACATTCAGAACAAATATCTCGGATATCTTTGATTTTGCCTCTCAAGAGTAAGGGACCCCTGAAAACAAGGTGTTGCCTGCAAAATTGCAGCCAACATCCAGGTCAACATCCAGGTCAGAAGCCTAGCTCTGTTCCACCAAGAACCCGGATTTGGCAATTGTGAAATCCCGGTGTGTTAAATGGAACACCTAAGTTACTCATTTTGAGGAAATTCCCGAACCAGGGTTTGAAAGCACCCCCCTCCCGCCACTGTCAGTCGTCCCCATCACCTCAAATGGTGTTCCAAACCGGGGTAGCAGGTAGCGGTTTGAGGGATGTCAGGTCCGCCGAACTGGCCAGTTGAGGGACATCTTCGTTTTGGAGGCCCCTTGCCGTCTGAAGAGCCCTTCAGCCACTTGTTTGTCCATTTGCCTCTTGCAGGACAGGGCTGTAGGGCTACCCAGTAGCCCACAATTATGATTCACGATGAATGGCTGGTATTGATCAACTATTGGCAAAGACCTTGAAGGTAATGCGCACTGGCAGCTCCCCAAAAAACACACATGCAGCGCCGTGAATTTGCTGACTCATGCCAAGACGGTTGGTGTGGTTTGAGCCACTCCAGCGCGATACGACAATTTGGCCTCTATCTTTCCAATGCTCCTGTTCCTTCTTTTTGAGCCGGGCTTCTATACGGGGTTTACCATTGACATCAACCCACCAAAATAGGTGTTGTTTTCTGCGCGAGACAGTGCAAGCGTGCTGGGAGCAATTCTGCGAGGTCTCCGGGAAGCGTTGGAGGCACTGGAAGGGCTGGGTCTTTGTGGGAACATGATGGGCAACCCTGGTTGTTTCCGCGCTACTTACCCACCAGAAATGACCGGCCAACGATTCACAAAGGGTTCCCCATTCCGCTTTGTAACCATTGCATCAGTTTTGTAGGCGGGGGGCCCTTTCTGCTTGAGTGATGGTTCCCCACAAAGAAACAGATGGCACGGAATGGAGAGGAATCTCTCAAGATGTGGTCGATCAAGTTAACACAGACGTCATTGCAGCAACAGGTGATAGTATTCTGCAGAAGCCAACTGCAGGTGCAGTGGCCCTAGAAACTGATCTGTTTTGGATTTGTAGAGGTTTGTACTGCAAGATGTAGACATGTCCAGGCATCACATTAACTAGGCCGTTTGGAATTGAGCACAGCAAATTGCACAGGCAATGTCATTGAATGAAATCTGCTCAGAAGGTTCGCCCGTTTATCCAGGAAATCATTGAACGAATGCGTCACAGCAGCCAGTCCATGTTTTCCGCAAGGCAACGGTTCCGCCGCCGAGCCTGCAGGAAGAGAGGAGAAACCAGCGGATCGCACGCCAAGAGGCATGGGAGCATGGACCAGAGAACCTTTGGTAGCTGATTTTTGAGCCAAAACAACGATTTCGCAAAGGATTCTCTTTTGGCCTCTCATGTTCCGTGTAACTTGGAAGTTGACGGGGCTCAGGTGAAGGTGCTCCGGTCCTCCCTGAGCAACGCTTCACAGGCCTTCAGGGAACCGGGAGTGGGAATTTGTGGTCTCAGACTCCAACGCACATGGACATCGCATGTTGTATGCCCAAGAGAACAACGCTGAACCCATTGATGGGGTAGAGCATGTTTGGACCTCAAGAGCCTTCGTGCCAGAATAGAACGACGTCGGGTTGCCCGCGGTCGGGGTAGCTGGAGTTGCCGTTTGGCGATGGCAGTAGTGGATGCTGAGAGGTTGACTTTTGACCGTGCAACGGCTGATGTCGGAGCCTTGAAATGGTCTAAATGTTCGTGGACCTTTGCCAGACACGGTGACACAATGTTGTGCTCGCATGTTTTGCATAAAGCTCCGTTCCTTTGGACTTGCTTACATGAGCATGTCATGTCCAGGACGGAATGCCTGACACGCCGCGGAGGAGCCTGCAAGGCGGGCCGCCGTTTTGATGGAATTGATACTGGGCAGCTCTTGTTACTCTTTGTTCGCAGCTCTTTTTGAAATGACATTTGGATAGACCTGTTGGCTCAAAACGCTTTGCAGTCCCGATCACCCTTTGCCAAATTGGAATCAAGCTGGAAATCGCATCTTGGATCGCTGCAAAAGGCAAACCATCGAGAAGCCGGTTTGGAAGGGCTGCTGCTTAGTCTTGAAAGGAAGGGGATCTGTTTACGGTTTTTGTAGGTAGTTTTGTGGCTTTGAGTGGCTTTTTGTTGCTTTTCGTGGCGTTTTGTCGCTTAGAGCCCATGTCTGATCTCTGGGCTGAAACCCATCCCCGAGCGCTAATCCGATCCAAAACCAACCCGAGACCGATCCAAAAACCAATCCCTTAGCACACCCCAAGCTAACCACCCAACCTACCCTACACCCTAAACCGACCCTTGACCCACCGTGACCCCACCCTGAACAACTCCAAGCCCCAAAGCCCAAAAACCGACCACACACCCTACCCGACCATAAGCCCACCTAAACCCACCCAAAACCCCTGAACCCCCACTGAACCGATCACCAAGCCAATACTAAACAAGTCTTAACCACGCCAACCATTGCAAGATCAAGCTTAGACCTACCCCAAGCCCACCCACCCGAAGACCATGTCTTGAACCCAACCCTCCAGGTACAGAAGACATTTGGCTGACTGACCTTCACGGCTCCCATGGTCAAAGTCTGAATCAAAGAGTGCGAGCGGGTCCGAAAGGGCGTGAGATCCACCGGAAGCCGCTGGTTTTACTTTGCGGGCTGGGGAGTTTTGCGTTGGTTTGCCTTCGTGCAGATCCTTCCCTCAGTCTCCCCCCCCTCCCCCCCCTCCCCCGCATCGTTGCCAGGAGAGACCGATTTGCAGCTTGGCTGTTGGAAAGGGATGCGGGACCTGCCCAGAAACAATCACAATGCTCCAACGGATAAGTGCTGCAAGTACTGACGTGGTTGTCGGTAGCAACATGAGGTTTCAGAAGTGCGCTTTTGCGATGTGTTGATCAGGTGCTGCCCAATCTCCCAGTTACTAACCGGGCAGCCACGTGCCACACGTCGTGGGATTTATTTTTGTTGCTTCCCATGTGTTCCATCCTTTCGCAGGCCACTGTCAAAATGAGAGCCCTGCGTTGCATTTGCTCTTCATTTGCGGATCTATCATTGATCTGTTTCTTTTCGGACGTCCAGGATCAACCCCGGCTGGCCACCGAAGTCTACTGGCCTGAGCCAACGTTGAATGACGTTGATCCCTGGCCGTATGGCTTGAATTCGGCTTTGTAGAGGGGCCTCAGTCCAAACTTTCGGGCCACCCAGCACTCCCCCGAACTTAACAGCCCAACAGCCGCCCTTTCTGGAATTCCTGCGAGTGGTTTGTGTAAACTGTCAGGCCTCAGATGCAACATTATTGGACTGGATGCCTCTCAAGCGCTGATGTGGGCTAAGGCAGCAATTGTCCAGGGGCACAGCCGCAGCCCCAGGTCTCATTTGGGGGCGCCAGAAGCGCCCTTGACAGGAACATGGCTTGGGTCAAATGTTGCTCCGAACAGAGCCTGGCTGACACGAGGTTCCCACAGAAGCTAGGGTTTTCCCCAACGATGGCCAGGGTTCAGTTGCATTTCCCAATACGCCCACCGTGTTGCTACAGCACCATGCCATTCCCTGAATTTGAGCAGCGTTTTTCGGCGATGCCTGGGCTGAGATTGTGCCAACTTCTTTCTAGCACCTGCTTCAAATCGTTTCAACGTCTCCCAGAACTGCCTGTGACGCATGCTGGCAACTGTGCCTGGTATCGTCAAGCCTACGTTGGTTGGGACGCCAGTGACACCCTGTAACCACGATGTCCTGAGAGACTGAACGTCTCAAAACGAGTCGTTAGCTAAGTTAGTGCTGTCTAGGACAATGCCCTCCCGCCCATGGATTCAGAGGCTGAAGGAACTGGAGGAGCTACGACTTGTGTCGCGCTGGAAGCAACGCCCTGGTAAGCCATTGAATAGAAGCTCCTGATTTCATGGGACAGGCGCCACTGAGCAACCAATACGTCATCCTTCACGAGAAGGCTGCACATGCGCGCTTTTATCCACGCGATGAAGGACCTGTGAACTCTTCCCACAAACCCAAGGCATGCCACCGGCACAGTGTGAGGCGCTGCGCAGGGCATCTGCTGGTCCGGCCAGATCCCCAGACGCCGCCCATGGGCATCGGCAGTTTTCACGGGTTCAAGAAGTTCAAAGATGCTCAAAGGACCCTCTTCGGAGTTCTGACTTGGGGAGCAGGATGAGAGGGAAGCCATAAACTTTAACGCCAATGTCGTGAAGGGGGCGCCGAGCTGACCCCCAGATCGCTTACCTAAAGATCCCAATATCCTAAATCACTTGCTCCGAAGCCAGCACAAAAGGGGCGCCAACCCAAAGACGGCAAGGCAACGAGCTTCGCCTTCGAGCCACTGGTGAACCTGTCCACTTCGGGCGGGAATCAAATGAATCAGATGGCGGAGGTGGACATGACTGGGGCGCAGGAGCCTGTGCCATGTCAGGGACCCTTGATCGTTGGATGCACGTTGGACTTCCTCAGGGCCAAATTGGGCAATCCACATGAGCAGCTTAGCCGTTTCACGGAATGGACCCGCGAGGGATCTCGGTTTGAGTTCACGTCCCTCAACGCCTTCCCGCTTGCCCAGGAGTGGACTCCAGGGGATGCCCGGAGCCTCAAAGGCCAGAGAGGCTGCCGAGTCAGTCCCTTCTTTGGACGCATTTGGGTTCCCTTCGGAAGGCTTGGTTGCTGGCGGGCAATTCGGCATGGCGGAAGGTGAGATGAAAATGTGGATGTGGATGTGTGTACTGCAGTGGATGGCCCTCGGTTTCGAAAGACCCTCCATCTTGGGCCCGACTCGCACATTGGATCCTTGGCGAGCCTCCATCCATAGGTGACCGGAGCACGTGGCATGATTTATCCTGCTCATGTCTCGCGGGCGCAGCGGCCGCTGTGTGCTGTCGGTATTCTGGGCGAACTTAGAGGCGAACTTGGACTGTCGGTTGTTTCCACGCTTCCCACGCTTCCCGCAATGCCAAGACGCGCCAGAAAGGCCAAAACTTGGAGACTCATGAGCCCAGGCTGTGGAGCATCGCAACACTCCTTTTCACCTTCAGCGGACGGGTTGCCTTATACAAATTGGCAGTTGTTTGTTGTTATTGCCGTTCAACTCCCTGCCAACATAGTCTTGTTGAAACGCTGCGCGATCCATTTATGAAGTCCTGAGGCAGACAGTGACGCCACCCTCTCGGAGGACGGTGACAGTGTGACAGACGACAGACCGTGTATCCAAACTTTCAACGTGCATTGCACAGTGGCCCCTTTGCACATGCTTGAACAGGTCTTAATTTTGCCTGTCATTCCAAACCTGAATACGTGCAAGGAAATTGGGCAGTGTATTGGATAGCTTCTCTTTGTAGAGCTTTGTTCATTCTGAATGTTCATCCTGATTCACTGAGCATTTTGATTGAACAGATTGATGGCCTCACCTGCTTAACCTGCAAGTAAGTCATTGGTCTCTCGAGCAAGAGAACGAGATCATGCGGAATTTCGAGCGAACCACCGATGCAGACCTAAAATGGCGGGGGTTCCTCGAGGTCTCAAAACCAGCCTCAATCTCGGCAGGCTCTGAAAACTAGCCTCAGTAGGTTAGGCGAGGATCCCTTTCAAATTAGGAGTGCACACCGAACTGCCACTAGCAAAGCAGGGGTCGGGGGAGGGACCTCACCGAATTTTGGCAAACAAATTAAATATTTTGAGACGTTTAGACATTGTGCCCCAGAGACCCTCCCTCGTCTGGTCGGACAGTGGGACGATGCGTGTCCCAGCCCAACACGGACTATGTGGGAGTGTCTCCGCTCAAGGCCAACGGGGAAACTACCACAATGGAAACCGTGCTCTGGGAGCCTCAAGGCACCATCCGAATGCGCCAGGAGGAGCTGGATTTGACCTCAGTACGGCGGTGAGGCGCGCGTACCCTTCGGCTTGGGTTCTGAGTTTGACCATGTCCGTGGCAATTGGGCAAGCGGAGGCATCACCTTGTTTTTGATTCAGGACGGCGCACCTTTCAGACTTTCAAACGTTGCGGCTTGTGATATGCTCCTGTTTCTCTTCACTTTGGCTGTGTGTACCTGAGTCACCCCTTGAAATTGGGCAGAGTGGGGGTTTGGAATCTTTGCAGTTTGTCCCTTGACCGGCCAGTGAAACAAAAAGCGCGGTGGGCTCGCAGTCTTGTACCCAGGCATCGGCTCACTTTATACGTCCGTGCTTTCTGGCTGTAGAGCTGGCCTGGAGAGACTGGCTTCCTCGTGCTAAGGCCCGATGAGTTTTCGAGCACGATAATGAACGATAATGAACTTTGCCAACTGGCTATCCGCCGTGCATCGCCGATAGGCGTTCGCCTGGAATTTGAATTGAGCGAGTGGCCCGTGAAGCCAGGACACTTCCTCACACTTTGCTCTGATTGGCAGATGGCAGGTTATTTGAGCGGGAAATCAAGAGTGTTGCGGCCAGTCCAATTGAAAACTTCTTCAAAGACAGTTCTCGACCTTCGACTTCCAGGCGCGTGGCAGGACATTCGTTTTAGCAGTCAGAGGAGCGGTTCTCTTGTGCCGCTGAGAAAGGGCGAGAAGGTGTTGGCATCCATGGCTGAGACGTTTTGGGTTGATAGCTTGACCCCTGCCATCCCTTCCCTCAAGGCCACAGAAGGATGTGATTTGATTCTCGGGGTCCACCTGCTGGTGAGGCTCTTGTTTAGAACATGGTGACTGTAAGAAAGATTCAGTGTTGTGCGTTCTTTCATAATCATGGACGTAACTTGGCTGTCCCCATTGCTCTTCCCTATCTCCCAGCCAGCTGCGACCAGTCTGACAGTTCTATCGCAGGAGCAGGGTCCACATGCATGGGGAGGCTGTTGTTTAGGACACGGTAGCTCTAAGAGACGTTGACGGACGTAACTTGGCAGTTGCTATCATTCTTGACTACGGAGGTCCCGGGCCACCATGCAAGCACCCCAGCCATCCAACAGCTCCCAACCAGCTGCGGCCATCAACATGTCCATTGCGGGAGTGGGGGCCGCGTCCCTTCTCCCAGTTGCTGGATGTTTTGGTTGCCCTCTTGAAGGGAATTTCCGGGGGGGGGCATGATCGAAAGGTAGAGGGAGACATGAATCAGGCGCCTGTGTACATTATGGTCCACACCCTGGTGGTCGTTTGTCATGTGAAGGCAAAGACAGTTGAACTCATAGGAGCCTTCAACCGCCCCTCTGAACGGATGTTTTTGCCACATGTGCTATTGAAGGGTTGTTTAGGAGGTTTTGACAGGACTTGCATGTCCATGTTGCCGGAACAACGCTGGGGCAACTGCACGCCCGTCCTGGCCGGCTCAACTGGCTATTCAGCCAACTTGGGTTGCAGGCATGGCGGTCGCCGTGCCAAAATCATTGCGTGCCGCAATACAACAAACAAGGTCAGGATAAGAGTCTCCTGCCCGTCCGACACCACGCTTTCAGCATGATGTGCCAGGAGTGCCCGCGGGTCAGGCCCTTGGACCTGCGCCCGAGCGTGGATCCATGCCAGCCGTTTCCGGCGGATGCCTCCGTCATGCTGAGTTTGATCATGAAGCAAATGCTTGAACGCCGTTTATCTTTGCGAGCCGTCCACGGCTCGCAGTCAGATGATGTTCACGCTCCAGTGCCCAAGACTCCAGCAAGTGGCGATTCATCCCAAGTTGCACAGTGCTGTCAAACGCTGCGCCCAAGCAGTTTGCCATGATTTGCAATGCGTGCGACAAATGGGAATGCCTGGCCCTGACAGCTATGCCTGGCAGCCCCCAGCTTTGCCCCGAAACCATGAAGTCTCACGCTCTGGCCCCCTCGACTGTGCATCGCTTTCAGATCCTTTGCTGGAGCAGCTGGAGCAAGCGTAGCTTGAGGCATCTTGAAGCAAAGCTGCTGCGGATTAAGGTCAGTGCCCAGTGCTCCAGCTGCCGGTTCTGGCTTGGTTCCAAGCCGCTGCGATGCCGCACCAGCAATTTGTCACGAGGAGCTGGACTTGTTTGTTTGCCCCCCTAATGCGAAAACCAGGCAGGGTATCTGCTTGACCTTCGCCAACACTCTGCTTGACCGTGGCCGACTCTTTGTGGCAGCTGCGTCCATTTGTGGCTGTGCCAGTCATATTCTTTCTGAAGCGAGCCAGCAAGCTTGCGGCGACCGTGGCTTCTCCAACTTGCACAACAGGCGCTTCCTTCAGCAAAGCTTCGCCAGGGCGCCCAAGTGGATTGCCGCCAGGGTGGCGCCTGACTGCCTGTTCATGCACTGAGCCGATGGGACGGGCGCATCGGGGCTTTTATGGTGGCGCGAATGTGAGGATCCCAGCAAGATGTTGCCAGCTCTGTGCCGCTGCGTTTATTTGCGGCTCCCGGGAAGTGAGCAGTCAACGCCGCAAGGGTTGCATGAAAAGGCGAGAAGGCTGTGTCCAGGAACCGTTTGTTGCACTTCCCCCGGTCGCTAGGCACTGCGTTGTTGACGAGCATTTGTGAGCTGAGCCATCACGGCCCTTTGGCGGATTCGCGATCCCCTGCCTTGACCCGAATCCTTTGTGCTACGTGCCTTGCAGCCTCCAGACTTCGAATTGACTGGTGCTCATGCGCGAGCTGAGCCGCCAGCACCCCCCAGCACGCACCCGCGGCTGCGTGCTGAGCTGCAGTCTGGAGCGCGTCAGTCTTCCCGAAGCGAGGCATCAAGCTTGCAACGAGCGTGGCTTGAAATCCGAAAATCCAACTTTCGCGCAATAGATTGAACGCCCATTGCTCCAACTGCTGGTTCTGGTTTCCTTCCCAGTTTGCCATCAGCACTTGTCTCCGTAGGTTCTGTGTTGGTGACGAGTCTTTGTGAGCTGAGCCGTCAAAACCCTGCGGGCCGCGGGACAAACAAAATTCTCCCACCTTAACCCGAGCTGTGCGCGGTACGTGCTTGGAAGCGAAAGACCCTCACCGCTGCCGTGTTAGCCTCCCTCAAACCTTGATGCTCTCTTTGCGTCGCCCGGAGTTGCTTTGGCTGCAAGTGAGATCTCTTGGAGCCGAACTTCTGCACAGCAGGTCCTGTGCCCAGTGCCCCAACTGTCGGATCCTTCTAGACGTGGCGACAGAGCTTGCCGCAATTGCTTTGGCTGGGGCAAGCGAGATTTGCCGCAGCTGCGCAGGAGTGCTGTTGGGCGTGGTGCCCAAGCAGTCTGCCACAAGGACCAGGAATTGTGTGTGGCTGTGAAGCTGCATTGCTGACACAGCTTTGCGAGGCTGAGCTGGCAGTGCGACCCCAGTACGCTGCTATCTGCTCAGCCACCCGCAGCTTTGTGCAGCAGCTTCAACATTTTGCAGCCATGCAGCTCTTTGGAGCGAGGCATCAAGCGTGAGGCAAACGTAGCTTGATCTCTGTGGAAGCAAAACTCTCGCGCGTGCTCCAGCTGCCGGCTCTGGTTTCGTTCCAAGTAGCATCACCCCAAGCAGTCCTACAAGTTGCGACAGTCTGGGGCAGTCGTCAAGCTGGAGAAGTTACACATCATACACTTGGCCAGACAACACCCAGGATTCTCGCGCGGAGATCAAGGTCACCAACCAGGAAACAGGAAATCCGCTGGTAGAATGGGTATCCAATTGACGTCCACTGCCGCCACTTCGGTGAGCATCAACCATCTCTACTACATGGTCAGTCCAGAGCCTGTGAGGGTGCAGACAGACACCGATGGCACACTGACCATCGTCGAGTTGCCGCACAACTTGCTGGCCCCTGGGCACTCTGTGCAGGCAAAAGCCATGACAGCCCAAATGGGCCCAATAAGGCCCGGGCCTAATGGGTGCCCAATAAGGTCCAATTGTGCCCTATAATGCCCAATAGGGCAAGCAGGGCAAACAGGGCCTAACGGGGCCCAGAAGCGCCTTCTTGGTGCAATCAGTGGTGCAGGACAGATTTAATGGGCCTCCCGGTCTCCCTTTGCCAGCACTCCATTCTCGCTCATGACTGTGGCTTTGAACAGCTTTGTGAGCCTGAGCTGGCAGCCCCAGCAAGCTATCTGCTCAGCCACCCACAGCTTTGCGCTGCAGCTTCAGCCGTTTGCAGCCATGCAGCTCCCTGAAGCGAGGCATCAAGCGGGAGGCAAACGTGGCTTGATCTCCGTGGGAGCGAAGCTCTCGCACAGCAGAACCAGTGCCCAGTGCTCCAGCTGCCAGCTCTGATTCCGTTCCAAGTAGCATCACCCCAGGCAGTCAGCAATGAGGACATGTCGCTACAGGAACTGCTGCGTCGCTGACGAGCGTTTGCAAGTCGTGCCACGAACGCCCTGTAGCAGCTACAGAACTGACACATTTGTATACTCCTGCCTTGACCCGAGCCTCGCATGGCGCGCCCTTGGCGGCCCCACACCCTCACCGCTGCCGTGTTAGCCTCCCTCAAACCGTGCTACTCTTTTTGTGTCGCCCAGAATTGCTTTGGCTGGCGCAAGCGAGACTTTTTAGCGTCGTACTTCCAGATAGTATGCTCTGTGCCCAGCGCTCTGCCGCGATCGGTTCTTTCTAGACGCGACAACAACAGAGCTTGCTTGCCATGAGGACTTGGGTTTGATGTTCCAAGTAGCTCCGCCCCAAGCGAACTGCCATCAGGACTTGTCGCGGTAAGCTGCGTCATGAACAGAGGGCCACCAAGAAGAGGGAACTGCAAAAGAAGCTAGAACTGTTACTTTGCCTTTGGGTGAACTGTCCAAGCCACTGGCCATTTCCATCCTCTTGTGTGGCGGGCGGCCGCTTTGCAGCCCCCGTGGGCTAGCCTGCTTGCATTCCCACGCAAAAGCTAGCAAAGCAAAAAGGATTGTTGGCACCCAATTAGGACCAATGGGACCCACTAGGGCCCAATGGGCCCAAATAGGGCCTAACAGCTCCACTGGCTGAGAGAAAGCATCTCAGCAAAAAAGTTGTGCACTGCAAGTTGCGGCAGTCTGTTGAATCCAGGGCAGTCATCAAATTCCGGGAAATTACACATTATGCACTTGGTCATCTAAGTCACTATTTGAGCGACCGTTGGGGAGGGGAACTAAGAAGCGCACAATTTGTGCAATGACTCATACAAGTCCAAGACTGTGAACCCTTAGCACGGCCCAATAGGGCCCGAAAGGGCTTATTGGGTGCCCAATAATGCCCAATAGAGCAAACAGGGCCTAACGGGGCCCAGAAGCGCCTTCTTGGTGCAATCAGTGGTGCAGGACAGATTTAATGGGCCTCCCGGTCTCCCTTTGCCAGCACTCCATTCTCGCTCATGACTGTGGCTTTGAACAGCTTTGTGAGCCTGAGCTGGCAGCCCCAGCAAGCTATCTGCTCAGCCACCCACAGCTTTGCGCTGCAGCTTCAGCCGTTTGCAGCCATGCAGCTCCCTGAAGCGAGGCATCAAGCGGGAGGCAAACGTGGCTTGATCTCCGTGGGAGCGAAGCTCTCGCACAGCAGAACCAGTGCCCAGTGCTCCAGCTGCCGGCTCTGATTCCGTTCCAAGTAGCATCACCCCAGGCAGTCAGCAATGAGGACATGTCGCTACAGGAACTGCTGCGTCGCTGACGAGCGTTTGCAAGTCGTGCCACGAACGCCCTGTAGCAGCTACAGAACTGACATATTTGTATACTCCTGCCTTGACCCGAGCCTCGCATGGCGCGCCCTTGGCGGCCCCACACCCTCACCGCTGCCGTGTTAGCCTCCCTCAAACCGTGCTACTCTTTTTGTGTCGCCCAGAATTGCTTTGGCTGGCGCAAGCGAGACTTTTTAGCGCCGTACTTCCAGACAGTATGCTCTGTGCCCAGTGCTCCAGCAACCGGTTCATTCCAGACATGGCGACAACAGAGCTTGCTTGCCACGAGGACTTGGGCTTGATTGTCCCCTTAGCTCCGCCCCAAGACAGTGCTGCGTCGCTGACAAGTGTTTGTGAGCTGAGCCGTCAACGTCCTGCGGCTTTGCCTGTTCCGAAGGGAGCCATGGCTTGGGGCGAGCGTGTCTCCAACTCGCTGGACGACAGGCCCAGCTCCCAGTTCTTCACACAGCGGGTCGGTTCTAGCTTTCTTCCAAGAAGCTTCGGCAATATGCTATTGGATGCGGTATCCAAGCAGTGTGCCACAAAGACTTCAAAGTGCGTGTGGCTGTGAACACCGCTGCGTTCTTGTCGCGGCCGCAAGCTTTCCGCTCAGCCACCCGCAGCTTTGCGCCGCAGCTACAGCAGTCTGCAGCCATGCAGGCAAGGGCATCAAGCATGAGGCAAACTTGTCTTGATCTCGGGGAGCAAAACTTTCGCACAGAAGAACTAGTGCCCAGTCCTCCAGCTGCCGGTTCTAGTTGTGTTTCCAGCCGCTGCGTTGGAGTTCTGCCAGGCACGACACACAAGCACTCTGCCAGTGGTCTTTTTCGCGTTGCTCGCGCGTGTTGACAAGACGTCGGTGCTGCGGCCTTCCTGATTTCAGCCGTCAGCAATGCAGGGGCTTGGAGGCTGTGTGATGACAAATGTAGGGAGAACCCTGGCGAGGCGTATGCTTAAGCGGACCCCAACTGTTTGCCGCAGTTGCAGCCGTCTACACCCATTCATGCAAGTCTTTCCAAATCGAGGCATCTAGCTTCGGGCAACTCACGTGTACTCGCTCCAGCCTGCAGTTTCCTACTTGCCGGGTGTATGCGATATCAAGTCGCTTTGCCAGAGTACTGTTGCACGAAGTGCCCAATTAGTTTGCCACGACTTGAACTTGATTGATTGCTGAGGGAAAATCTGAACTGCCGACCCACACTTAGCTGCGAGGAGCTTGAGATAGTTTGAAGGCGTGAGGAATGTAAGGACAGCCCCGAGCTTCGTGGTTTGGAGTGCCGGTTTCCTAGCCGCTGGCCCCATGTCAAGAGCTTTGGAGTGCCGTTGGACGAAATGCTCAATTAGTTTGTCATGAAGACCTTGGACTTGATTGTTCTCGTTTGCGGTCGCATCTGAATTTCTGACCCGCACTTGTGAGCTTCGCAGAAGTTTGAAGGCTGCGTGAGTACAAATATAAGGACAATTCGAGCGAGTTGACTAGGTCGAGTGCCCCGTCCCTAAAATGGTGGGACCCAGTGACCACCGAAAGTGCCATTTGTGGGAAAACACCCGTTCGAGTGCTTGCAACTCCCAAATCAGGAGATGGTGCCGGAAAAGGTCGCCCGCCATGTGCCAAGTCCCTCGCCCCCTTGCCGCCCCCCGTACTGCTTAAGAACAGCAGGCTCAAGCAGTACAAGGTACTCGCTTGGGATGCTTAAGACCAGCGGGCTCAACCGACAAAAAGCAGTCCAAGGGCATGCGAGGACTGCCCTAGAAATCAATCTGCTGATGCAGATGAGGAAAGAGATCTCTTGGAGCCAGTTTTAGGTCCTAGGTCTAGCAACACCTTTGCGAGTTACTAGCACCGTGCCCCAGGCACAGTGCCCAATTAGTTTGTCGCGAAGATTTGGACTAGATTGTGTGCGGCTTTGGGCACTCCTCCATTGCTGAAGCGGGCCTGAGAGCTGTGCAGCTGCTTGGCGGCGGACCCAAACTGTTTTGCGGCTGCTGCGGCCGTTTGCAGCCAGCTATGCCAGTCATTCCAAAGCGAGGCGTCAAGCTTCGAGCAAGGGCGGTTTTTGGGCTGGCTACGTAGCTTTGCACGAAGTGCCCAAGTCGTGACTTGGACTTTGTTTCCTGTGGCTGTGCGCGCTGCTGCATTGCTGACACACACCTGAGCTGTACAGGAGTCTGAAGGCTGCGTGAGGATACACGTAAGGGCCACCCCCAGCGAGGTGTCTGCTTTGGAGGCCCCCAACTGTTTGCGGCAGCAACTGCCGTCTGCAGATGGCTTGATATCTCTTCAAGCTACTCACTCTGCAGGTCTTTCGGAATTTCGTGGGCGTCGGCGCTTTGGGCGCGTTGCAGACGCCGAGCCTGCGGGCAGAGGTTGAATGCGAAGACTTTGCCTTGGTCAGATCTGTTGGCGGCATGTGGTTAGCATGCGTAGCTGACACCCGTTTGTGAGCTTGAGCTGGTGGCTCTGCGAGGGGTCGTTGAGGCATGAATGTGAGCAGATTCGCCAGAAGCATGGGCTCCTCCGCCAACAATCTTCCTGAAATGAGCCGTGCCTTGGGCAGGTGCACTTTGCCTGGAGCCAAGACCAGATACGTTGAGCCCCTAGCGTCCCAGCGTTGGTATGTGCCACAGGTGAATTTGAGTTGCCCAGGGTGAGCTGCAACGCACTTCGAATGGTTTGGATCCACTGCCCCAAGCAAGGCTGCATAAATGACGCATGGCTTTGCGAGTTTGAGCGACGTCGTTCTAGCTGCGCTAGGGAGACTGTGCCGGCAGGCTGATTGATGTGAAGACCTTGTCTTGGCCACGCGGTCGCACTCGCGTTCTGGATGCAAAGCCTCGGCAAGATCATCCTTGGAGACGCACCCTGTGGTCCTTCCCAAAGCTCCTGGGCCCAGCCCGGCCCAGCCCACTCAGGAATTGCGATGCGATTGGGGCTGCCGGAATGACGGTCGTCAGCCAAGTCGAGTTTCGGGAGTTTCTGCGCTTGGCAGTCGCTTGGAGGTGAAAGGGTGAAAGGCTGCAGAGTTGCTTCCGGCTTTCTGCAGTGCAGCTCTTCGCTGCGACTTTGCAAGTCTTTGTGTTGCCCAAGGGCTCCGGCAGCCGGAGTTCCGATTCATGCCCGTGGGGGCGTGGCTGACGTGCCTTTGTGAGCGTGAGCCTCGGTGCTTCCGATGCAAGTGCCGTCCCGCGGTGCTGCCCTGAGCCAATCTACTCGTTCTTTGCGGACAAGCCGACTTGTCAGCAAAGGGTTGCAGAAGTCGCAGTTTCCGGCAACGTTCTCAGTTGTGGAGCTTGTTCCTGCCATCGTTTGCCATGCGGCCTGAGGCTTCTGCCATCGCAACTGAGTGGCTTACAGTCCCTCTTCCGGCATTTGCCCGCGCTCAGACGCTTGCATTCGATGCGATTGCAGTCTGGCAGGGTCCGCGTCCAAATGCTGGGCATGCCAAATGGGAGCAAGTCTAGTGCCTTTGGCAAAGCCCGATGTTCCAAGAGGCTTCAAAGGCATTGTCTCGGGTCTCACGCGCGTGAAGATGAATTCCTATTCAAGACACGTTGTTTGGATGAATCCGGCCCAGGTTACCCAATTATTTTGCAACAGCTTCGGGGAGATTCTTGCAGCCCTCAATGCAGCTTGCGCCAAGGTTGCTAGTTTACAGCCCTTCAAGCGGGGGGAATGAGAGATGGCTGGATGGTCCTGTGCCGTGTGGTTGGGGGCCCGTGACTTTGCTTCTGCAGTCCCAGCGTGCAGCTCTCGCGTCTCTGCAAGCCTTTCCTGCCTTGTGACGTGGTGCCGGCCACGTGAAATGAGATGCGAAGATGCAGCGCCATGAAGTGAAGCAGAAGCAGAAGCAGCTTGCGGTGAGCGCAGCCGCAGAAGGCTGCCAGAATCAGAAGATGGACGCGCCGCTGTTGCTAACCCCGCACCCCGCTCTGGCGCCGAGTCTCCAAAGAAAAAGCGCCGTGCCATCGAGTCATAGAGAGGCCGTCAAAACAGACCTTGAATAGGTTACGACCAAAGTGATTGCTTTAGAACAGTTGTTCAGCTGTGTCAATTGCCGGCGTGGGGCGGGGGCCTACTTGGTGGTGTTGCAAAGGGTGTCCGCCTCTACTAGGGCTTACCTTGAAGGCTTAGCAGGGGTTTTAAAACAGCGCGGGCGCGCTGTCCAGAGTTTTGGTTTCTCAAGGGAATAAAGATCATGCTTGCCGGTGGTTGAGGCAGAGGAGTAGCCCGCAGCTGCTGGACCTCCTGCCAGCTTCATGCTCATTGGGATTACTTCGCAGGAGCCGTGCCTGGTTGGGTCTGGCGCCGCAGCGTACTTGGAAGCCTGCAGTGAGTCTGTGGCTGGTATATGGATGGGCGCGAAATGTGGAGTTTGACGCCTGGCGGCGTGCTGACGAATGCTGCGTTTGGCAAGCGCTTGGGCGCCGGCCTCGAACGCGTCGTGTCTGGCGAGCTGTTGAAGCCTGCAGCGTGTGATAACGCAGGGAAGTTGGAGCTGCACAATGGCAAGTGAAGCTCGGCTCTGGCGGGCTGTGCTTCAGTCAGAAAGGGCCAGCACCGCGGCCTGCTCCGGTGGTTGGACCCCGGGCACGGTGCGGGCCGTGGACGGTGTGGCTTCCAGCGTCCAGGCTTCCAGCCGCTGGACGAGGCTTCTGGGCCTGTTACCTTCTCTGTCTGCGGTTGTGAATGTTGAGTACACGCAGTCGGCTTTCGCGCTGCAGATGAGCTCTGACGGTGACCACTGGACGGAGGCGTACTCGGCAGATTCAATCGCTTTGCAGCACGCAATGCACCAGCACATTGCCGGTGGCTTTGCTGTTTGCAACCTTTTTTAATGGGAATGCATGCAACCGGAACAAGCATCCCTTTCGGCTTGTCAGCTTGAACAGGCATGTGCCCTATATACCCTCGGGACAGATGCATTGCGTCCGCGATGTGTGTCGAGCTGTGTGGGTGAACACAGGGCTATTTTGGGCTGACCAGTTTTCTTACTTACAGTGCCAAATCGAAGCTCTGCAGATGTTTGGCGTGGCATGTTGTTTTGTCTTATGGTGGCGCCAGTTCCTACCTGCTGTGGGAAACTGTGTTTCAAGGTGGCTCCCATGAAAGAATCCGTTTGGACATTGTCCATCCAACCCCCCAAAATCGGCAGTGAGTTTCTTTCGCGAAGGCAGTTCTCGACCTTTGACTTCCAGGGCACGTGGCTGGACATGCTTTTGCTTGCGTGCTGAAAAAAGGAGAGATGCCTTTGGCGTCCTACATGGCTTGAGGTGTGTTAGGCCCCAAAATCTCGACCAAGGGTGTGTGCAAATCTTTCCCTGATGGGAGGGGGGACACAATGATGTCGTTTTTAAGAGAGTTGGTCGGGGAGGCTGCTGTTTAGGACACGGTGGTTCAAAGAGACGTTGACAGATGTAACTTGGCAGTTCCTATCATTCTTGACTACGGACGTTCCAGGCAACCATTCAATCTGCCATTAACATGTAACATGTCCATTGCAGGAGTAGGGGCCGGTTTCGCTTGAACCCCCCCCTGCCTCCCCGAACACCCGGATGTTTTTGCTCCATGTGCTGTTGAAGGGTTGTGGGGGCAACTGCACGCCCGTCCTGGTCGGCTCAACTGGATATTCAGCCAACTTGGGTTGCAGGCATGGCGGTCGCAAAGCGTGCCAAGCGCAACGCTTTCTGCAATCCGACAATCTCCAGTCCATCCGACGGCACGCTTTTTAGCGTGAGAGTGTGCTTGGAGCTGCGCCCGAGTGTGGATTCGTACCAGCCGTTTCCGGCGGACGCCTTCGTCATGCTGAGTTTGATCATGAAGCAAATGCTTCAACGCCGTTTATCTTTGCGACCCGTCGGCCAGTCAGACGATGACGCTCCAATGCCCAGGGCTGCAGCTGGTGGTGACTCATCCCAAGTTGTTGCGCAGGCGTGTCAAACGATGCGCCCCCGCAGTTTGCCATGATTTGCAATGCGCGCGACAAGTCGGAATGCCTGGCCCTTTCGTTTGTGTGCCTGGCAGCCCCCAGCTTTGCCCCGAAACCATGAAATCTCACACCACTCTGCCCCCTTCCACTGTGCATCGCCTTCAGTTCCTTTGCTGGAGCAGCTGGAGCAGCTGGAGCAGCTGGAGCAGCTGGAGCAGCTGGAGCAAGCGTGGCTTGAGGCATCTTGAAGCAAAGCTCCTGCGGATGAAGGTCAGTGCCCGGTGCTTGAGCTGCCAGTTCGGGCTTGGTTCCAAGCCGCTGCGACGGCGCGCGAGTAATCTGTCCCGAGGAGCTGGAATTCATTGTTTGCCCTAATGCGAAAATCAGTTAAGGTATTTGCTTGACCGTCGCCAGACCGTCGCCGGCTCTTTGCTTGACCTTCGCCGACTCTTTGCGGTAGCTGCGCCCAGTCTTAGCTGTGCCAATCACAATCTTTCTCAAGCGAGCCAGAAAGCTTGCGGCAACCGTTTCTGCGCAACAGGTCAAATGCCTAGGTCACTGTCCTTCCACCGAGCTTCGCCAGGGCATCCAAGAGGATTGACTTCCTGTTCATGAGATGAGTCGACGGCACAGGCGCATCGGGGCCTTTACGCTGGCGCGCGCGAGATATTGCCAGCTCTGCGCCGCTGCGTTTATTTGCGGCTCCAGTCTGTCGGAAGTGAGCCGTCAACGCCGCAAGGGTTACGTGAAAAGGCGGAAAGGCTGTGTCCAGGAACCGTTTGTTGAACTTCCCCCAGTCGCTAGGCACTGCGTTGCTGACGAGCATTTGTGAGCTGAGCCATCACCGCCCCGTGGATTCGACCCCTTCATGCTACCTGCCTTGCAGCCTCCAGACTTCGAATTGACTGGTGCTCACCCGCGGCTGTGTGCTGAGCTGCAGTCTGGAGCGCGTCAGTCTTCCCGAAGCGAGGCATCAAGCTTGCAACGAGCGTGGCTTGAGATCCGAAAATCCAACTTTCGCACAATAGATTGAGCGCCCATTGCTCCAAATGCCGGTTCTGGTTTCCTTCCCAGTTTGCCATCAGCACTTGTCTCTGTAGGCACTGCTGTGTTGGGGACGAGTCTTTGTGAGCTGAGCCGTCAACACCCTGCGGGCCGCGGGACAAGCAAAATTCTCCCACCTTAACCCGAGCCGTGCGTGGCTGCCACGTTAGCCTCCCTCAAACCATGATGCTCTCTTTGCGTCGCCCGGAATTGCTTTGGCTGCAAGTGAGATCTCGTGGAGCCGAACTTCTGTACAGGAGGTTCTGTGCCCAGTGCCTCAGTTGTCGGCTCCTTCTAACAGAGCTTGCCACGAGGACTTTGGGCGTAATTTTCCAAGTGGCTCTGCCTCAAGCAAACTGCCCTCAGGACTTGCCGCTGTGCACTGCTTCATTGCTGACGAGCATTTGCGAGCTAAGCCGTCAGCGCCCTGTAGCGGTCACGCCTTGACCCGAGCCTCGCCACGGCATGTGCCTTGCAGCCCCGAGACCTTCACCTCAGCCACGTTAGCCTCCCACCATGCAGCCGCCTCTTTGCGTCGCCCGCTATTGCTCTGGGTGGGGCAAGTGACATTTGCTGCAGCTTCGCAAGAGTGCTGTTGGGTGTGGTGCCCATGCAGGCTGCCGCAAGGACTTGGAATTGTGTGTGGCTGTGAAGCTGCATTGCTGACACAGCTTTGCAAGGCTGATTTGGCAGTGCCACCCCATCAAGCTATTTGCTCAGCCACCCGCAGCTCTGTGACGCAGCTTCAGCTGTTTGCAGCCATGCCAGCCTTCCTGAAGCGAGGCATCGAGCGTGAGGCAAACGCGGCTTGATCTCTGTGACAACACTATGGGAGCGAAACTCTCTCACAGAAGAACCAGTGCCCGGTGCTCCAGCTGCCGGCTCTGGTTTCGTTCCAAGTAGCATCACCCCAAGCAGTGCTGCAAGTTACGGCAGTTTGTTGAATCCAGGGCAGTCGTCAAGTTCGGGGAAATTACACATCATGCACTTGGCAAGCTAAATCACCATTTGAGCGTCCGGTGGGGTGGGCGAAATAAGATGCAGTGACTCATCCAAATCCAACACTTTGAACCCTTACTACTCAGCGCAGTGCCATTGGGGTGTCCAATACAACCCAATAGAAATGAATGGTGCCCAATACTGTCACCAATAGGGCCCAAAAGGGCCTAAGAGGGCCCACAAGAAGCTCCTTCTTGCTGCACTCAATGGTGCAGGACAGATTTATCGCGTCTCCCCTTGCTAGCACTCTGTTCTCGCTGATGACTGCGGCCGCGAACACGGTTGCTTTTCTGTCACAGCTTCGTGAGCCTGCCCAGGCGGGCGACCTGCAATTTGTTGAATCTAGGACGGTCGGTGAGTTCGGGCAAGTTACACACAAGGCACTTGGCCAGCTAAATCACCGTTTGAGCGTCTCGTGGGGTGGGCGAAAGGAAGCGCACAGTTTTAACAGCGACTTTAATCCCTTAACCACTCAGTGCGGGTAAAGCCATGTGTGGTCCAAAGGGGCCAAATAGGGGGTGTCCAATACAACCCAATAGAAACTGAATGGTGCCCAATAATGTCACCAATAGGGCCCAAAAGGGCCTAACAGGGCCCAGCAGCGCCTTTTTGCTACACTCAATGGTGCAGGACAGATTTTTCGGGTCTCCCCTCGCTAGCACTCCGTTCTCGCTTATGTGAATGTGGCTGTGAGCACGGCTGCATTTCTGTCAAAGCTTTGCGAGGCTGATGTGGCAGTGCCACCCCATCAAGCTATTTGCTCAGGCACCCGCAGCTCTGTGACGCAGCTTCAGCTGTTTGCAGCCATGCCAGCCTTCCTGAAGCGAGGCATCGAGCGTGAGGGAAACGCGGCTTGATCTCTGTGGGAGCGAAGCTCTCTCACAGAAGAACCAGTGCCCAGTGCTCCAGCTGCCGGCTCTGGTTTCGTTCCAAGTAGCATCACCCCAGGCAGTCAGCAATGAGGACATGTCGCTCCAGGCACTGCTGTGACGCTGACGAGCGTTTGTGACCGTGTCATGAATGCCCCTGTAGCAGCTACAGAACTGACATATTTGTATACTCTTGCCTTGACCCGAGCCTCGCATGGTGTGTGCTTGGCGGCCGCACACCTTTGCCGCTGCTGTGTTAGCCTCCCTCAAACCATGCTATTCTCTTTGTGTCGCCCAGCATTGCTTTGGCTGGGGCAAGCGAGATCTTCTAGCGGCGTACTTCCGTACAGTAGGTTCTGTGCCCAGTGCTCCAGCGACCGGTTCCTTCCAGACATGGCGACAACAGAGTTTGCTTGCCACGAGGACTTGGGCTTGATTTTCCAAGTAGCTCCGCCCCAAGCAAACTGCCCTCAAAACCTGCTGCTGTAGGCTGTGTCATAACCAGCGGGCCACCAAGAAGAGGGGACCGCCAAAAAAGCTAGAACAGTCGCTTTGCCTTTGCCTTTGGGTGAACTATCCAAGCCACCGGCCATTTCCATCCTTTTGTGTGGCAGGCTGCCGCTTTGTAGCCTCCGTGGGCTAGCCTGCTTGCAATCCCTCGCGAAAACTGGAAACACACACAAACATATGTGGTTTTCGCGGAGGGGACCCAGCACCCAATAGCCGAGATAGGGTCTAATTGCTCGCCTGGCTGAGCAAGGATTTCAACAAAAGCTGCGCAACGCAAGTTGCGGCAATTTGTTGACTCCAGCACAGTCATCAAGTTCGGGGAAATTACTCATCATGCATTTGGCCAGCTAAATCAGCATTTGAGCGTCCGGTGGGGTGGGCGAAATGAGAAGCGCGCAGTTTTTGCAGTGACTCATCCAAATCCAAAACGTTAAACCCTAAACCACTCAGCGGAGGTAAAGCCATCGGAGGTCCAAAGGGGCCAAATAGGGGGTGTCCAATACAACCCAATAGAAACTGAATGGTGCCCAATAATGTCACCAATAGGGCCCAAAAGGGCCTAACAGGGCCCAGCAGCGCCTTTTTGCTACACTCAATGGTGCAGGACAGATTTTTCGGGTCTCCCCTCGCTAGCACTCCGTTCTCGCTTATGTGAATGTGGCTGTGAACACGGCTGCATTTCTGTCAAAGCTTTGCGAGGCTGATTTGGCAGTGCCACCCCATCAAGCTATTTGCTCAGCCACCCGCAGCTCGAAAACAGCTTCAGCTGTTTGCAGCCATGCCAGCCTTCCTGAAGCGATGCATCGAGCGTCAGGGAAACGCGGCTTGATCTCTGTGGGAGCGAAACTCTCTCACGGAAGAACCAGTGCCCAGTGCTCCAGCTGCCGGCTCTGGTTTTGTTCCAAGTAGCATCACTCCAGGCAGTCAGCAATGAGGACATGTCGCTCCAGGCACTGCTGTGACGCTGACGAGCGTTTGTGACCGTGTCATGAATGCCCCTGTAGCAGCTACAGAACTGACATATTTGTATACTCTTGCCTTGACCCGAGCCTCGCATGGCGTGTGCTTGGCGGCCGCACACCTTTGCCGCTGCCGTGTTAGCCTCCCTCAAACCATGCTATTCTCTTTGTGTCGCCCAGCATTGCTTTGGCTGGGGCAAGCGAGATCTTTTAGCGGCGTACTTCCGTACAGTAGGTTCTGTGCCCAGTGCTCCAGCGACCGGTTCCTTCCAGACATGGCGACAACAGAGCATGCTTGCCACGAGGACTTGGGCTTGATTTTCCAAGTAGCTCCGCCCCAAGCGAACTGCCATCAGGACTTGTCGATGTAGTAGACAGTGCTGCGTCGCTGACGCGTGTTTGTGAGCTGAGCCGTCAACGTGCTGTGGCTTTGCCTGCTCCGAAGCACACCGTGGCTTGGGCCGAGCGTGGCTCCAACTCCCTGGGGGGCAGGTCCAGCGCCCAGTTCTTCACACAGCGGGTCGGTTCTAGCTTTCTTCCAAGGAGCTTCGCCAGTCTGCTAGTGGATGCGGTGTCCAAACAGTGCGCCGCAAAGACTTGGAAGCTCGTGCGGCTGTGAACACGGCCGCGTTTCTGTCGCGGCCACAAGCTTTCCGCTCAGCCTTCTTGAAGAGAGGGATCAAGCGAGAGGCAAACTTGGCTTGCTTGATCTCTGTGGGAGCAAAGTTATCGTGCGGAAGAACTGTGCCCAGTCCTCCTCCTGCCGGTTTTAGTTTTGCTTCCAGCCGCTGCGTTGGAGTGCTGGTAGGCACAATGCACAGGCAATCTGCCATCTGGTACACACGTGCTGCAGCACGTTGATGAGCTGTCGCTGCTGCGGCCTGCGTGATCTGAGCCGCCAGCAACGCAGGAGTTTGGAGGCTGTGTGAGGACAATTGTGAGGGTGACCCCGGCGAGGCGTATGCTTTGGACCCGAACTGTTTGCCGCTGCAGCCGTCTGCAGCAATTGACGCCAGTCTTGCCGCTTCGAGGGGTACAGCTTCGGGCAAGCGGCAAGCGTGATTTGGGGTCTCTGTGAACTAAGCTTACCCATAATCGCTCCAGCCTCCGGTTTCCTAGCTGCTAGCCCCATGCCACACGAAGCTTTGCAACAGTGCTGTTGGACGATGTGCCCAAGTAGTCTGCCATGATTTGCACTGGGTGACCTGTTGCTGTTGGTATTGCTGCGTTGCTGGCGCGCACCTGAGAGCTGTGCAGAAGTTTGGAGGTGTGAGGACAACCTAGGTCGAGTGCTCAGTCCACGTACTACTGCCATCCCCGTCCCCGCAATCCTCAATGCCCATAAGTTTCACTTTACTCTTATTGAACATGTAGCTTGGCTGCTGTTACGTACTGACATATTGCAATATGTCCATGGGCTGAGACACGTTGGGCTCAACAGCTTGCATTTTTTCCGCGGAGGGGACGTCCCCTTTTGGGGGCGTTCTTCTGCCTAAACTGGGGCCCAGTGACCCAAAAGTCCCATTTGTGGGAAAACACCCGTTCCAGCACTTGCAACTTCAAAATCAGGACATGGTGCCGAAAGAGGTGGCGTGCAAGATGGGGGGCACAACAAAAGACGATTTGTGAATGCCACATCCCTCGCCTCCTTGCCTTTGTACCGCTTAAGACCAGGCTTCGGCGGGCTCAAACTGCAAAAGCTGTCGAAGTGCGAGGACTGCCCTAAGTAATCTGCAGATGGGCGGAAGCCTGTCTTGAGATCTCTTGGGGCACGTTTAGCGCCGACCTCGCGAGCTACTGGCACCGGGCCCCAGCCACGGAGACCTGGACTAGATTGTTTGCGGTTGTGGGCACTGCTGCGTTGATGACGCGCGCCTGAGAGCTGTGCAGGAGTTTGAAATTGCTTTGGCGGACCCCAACTGTTTACCGCAACTGCAGCCGTTTGCAGCCATTCATGCGAGTCTTTCCAAAGTGAGGCGTCAAGCTTCGGGCAAGCGTGGTTTTGGGTCTTTCTGAGCAAAGCTTACCCACACTCGCTCCAGCCAGCAGTTTCCTAGTTGCTGGCTACCTGTAATATCAAGTAGCTTTGCACGAAGTGCCCAAGTAGTCTGCCGTGACTTTGATTTCTTACCCGTTGCTGCATTGCTGACACACATTTGAGAGCTGCGCAAGAGCTTGATTAGTTTGAAGGCCGTGTGAGGATACACGTAAGGGCCACCCCCAGCGAGGTGTCTGCTTTGGAGGCCCCCAACTGTTTGCGGCAGCAACTGCCGTCTGCAGATGGCTTGATATCTCTTCAAGCTACTCACTCTGCAGGTCTTTCGGAATTTCGTGGGCGTCGGCGCTTTGGGCGCGTTGCAGACGCCGAGCCTGCGGGCAGAGGTTGAATGCGAAGACTTTGCCTTGGTCAGATCTGTTGGCGGCATGTGGTTAGCATGCGTAGCTGACACCCGTTTGTGAGCTTGAGCTGGTGGCTCTGCGAGGGGTCGTTGAGGCATGAATGTGAGCAGATTCGCCAGAAGCATGGGCTCCTCCGCCAACAATCTTCCTGAAATGAGCCGTGCCTTGGGCAGGTGCACTTTGCCTGGAGCCAAGACCAGATACGTTGAGCCCCTAGCGTCCCAGCGTTGGTATGTGCCACAGGTGAATTTGAGTTGCCCAGGGTGAGCTGCAACGCACTTCGAATGGTTTGGATCCACTGCCCCAAGCAAGGCTGCATAAATGACGCATGGCTTTGCGAGTTTGAGCGACGTCGTTCTAGCTGCGCTAGGGAGACTGTGCCGGCAGGCTGATTGATGTGAAGACCTTGTCTTGGCCACGCGGTCGCACTCGCGTTCTGGATGCAAAGCCTCGGCAAGATCATCCTTGGAGACGCACCCTGTGGTCCTTCCCAAAGCTCCTGGGCCCAGCCCGGCCCAGCCCACTCAGGAATTGCGATGCGATTGGGGCTGCCGGCATGACGGTCTGCAGCCAAGTCGAGTTTCGGGAGTTTCTGCGCTTGGCAGTCGCTTGGAGGTGAAAGGGTGAAAGGCTGCAGAGTTGCTTCCGGCTTTCTGCAGTGCAGCTCTTCGCTGCGACTTTGCAAGTCTTTGTGTTGCCCAAGGGCTCCGGCAGCCGGAGTTCCGATTCATGCCCGTGGGGGCGTGGCTGACGTGCCTTTGTGAGCGTGAGCCTTGGTGCTTCCGATGCTGCAAGAGCCGTCCCGCGGTGCTGCCCTGAGCCAATCTACTCGTTCTTTGCGGGCAAGTCGACCTGTCAGCAACGGGTTGCAGAAGTCGCAGTTTCCGGCAACGTTCTCAGTTGTGGAGCTTGTTCCTGCCATCGTTTACCATGCGGCCTGAGGCTTCTGCCATCGCAACTGAGTGGCTCACAGTCCCTCTTCCGGCATTTGCCCGCGCTCAGACGCTTGCATTCGATGCGATTGCAGTCTGGCAGGGTCCGCGTCCAAATGCTGGGCATGCCAAATGGGAGCAAGTCTAGTGCCTCTGGCAAAGCTCGATGTTCCAAGAGGCTTCAAAGGCATTGGTCTCGGTTCTCACGCGCAGGAGGAAGAGGAAATCCAAATTCAAGTGGGAAAATCACGTTGCTTGGCTGAATCCAGCCCAGCTCACTTCATTGGACAAAGGGTTTTGAAATTGGGCCAGGGATGGCTAGGGTTGCGCGATTGTTTTGCAACAGCTTCGGGGAGGCTCGTGTGGCCCTCAGTGCAGCTTGCCCCTACGTCCCTTCAAGCAGGGGTAGTGAGAGGCCTTTGCTTGCATTCACTTTTAAGATCTCTTGAAGTGCAGCAACAGATTGCCGGTGGCTTTGCTGTCCGAAACTTTCCTTTATGGAAATGCATGCGGCAACAAGAAGCTTTCGGCTTATCAGCTTGAACAGGCATGCCCTCCCTTCCGGGCAGAAGCGTTGCGTCCGTGTTGTTTGTCGAGCTGTGCAGGTGAACACGGGCCTAGTAGAGCGCGGAAGTGTTGTTGGCTTCTTTTTGAGTGGCACCCGTCACTCAAAGTTTGCTCTGTGCGAGGTTACAGCCGGCGCTTCGTCGGAGCAGCTAGGTCTAGGTCTTTAGTTCTTTGGGAAGTACGATCAGGGCACAGACGAGATGCCCATTCAGCTGCCTCGCCTCGAATGAATGCGTATGTGTGGATGGCAATCTTTGCTTGGGGCCTCGACGCTGTATGCCCCTCACCCGGCCGAGTGCTCAAGGAATCCGAGGCAGTTGCTTGGTTTGTAGGTGCTTCTACCGTGAAGGACTCACAACTCTTTTTTGCTTGGTGTTTACTGCGGCTCGCTGAGAGCTGGCGTGGCTGGGCGGGTGTCCTCACGCCGCGCAGGTTCGATGACGACAATGAATGATCATGAACTTTGCCTACAGTGGCTACCCGCCGAGCATTGCCGACAGAGATTCGCCCTGCAATTCGGATTGCGTGAGTGGCCTTGTGGTCTGCCCAACCAGGACACCTGAGACTTTGTTGTTCGACAAATCGCTTGAGGGGACCTTGTTTGTCCAACCCAAAAGTCGGCAGTGAGCTTCTTTCGCGAAGGCAGCTCGACCTTCGACTTCCCGGTGCGTGGCTGGACATTTGTTTTAGTCAGAGCGGTTCTCTTGTGCCGGCCCTTGTAGATCGAAAAGGGTGAGATGCTGTTGTCGTCCCATATGGCTTAGGTTAGGCCCCAAAAACGCAAACACGTGGGTTTTGCAGGGACAGGTTTCTCCTCGACCAAGGGTGTGCGAAAGCTTTCTTTGTTGGGGAGAGTGAGAGATAAGACAATGATGTCTTCTTTAGGAGAGTTGGACATGTCACTTTGCGCTCTGTGTGGTTGCAGTTGAATCCTGAGAGGTGTTTTGATCATCTTAGTGGGTCAGACTCACTGTGGGTCAAACGCCTGGCTACCCCACAGTTTGTCACAGCAGGAACACTGCGGCTGGGTTGAAGTGCGTTTATTGGATGGAAAGTCAATGGGCGGTTCTGCAGAGGCCACTGCCGAAATTGGAGTGCAACAACGATCCAAGCGGCCAAACGCAGTCCAACAGACCCCTTGTGGAGAGACCGGTTCCTTGAGGTTGGCATTACGCAGCTTTCGGATTTGTAAGCAAAACATGCTGTCAACCCACCCGATCCGTTACAACCTGCTCAGCAGCTTTGGACTTCAGCAAGCCAACATTGTTCTGGTGCCACTTTCGGATGGTTTCACGCAGCAAAGGCATGAAGTTGCATCGTTGAAGTTCAGAAAGAGCGCCTTCGTTTTCGGCGTGCAAAGTGCCATGGAAATGCGCTGCTTGGTCAGCATCTCCTTTTGTCTTGGGGCCGCAGCGCTGCTGAACCGCAGCGATTTCGCCGTGACAAAGGTCGGCTCCGAGGTCTCCGAGGTCTCACCCAATCTCCAGGTTTCCGTTTCCGTGGGATCCGGAGATCCGGCGGTGGCACTGAGCGAGATCTTGATGGCCTCGCTGCGGGCAATGGGCGTGACGGGGACCATCATCGTCGTGGGGATCCTGGCGGCGCGGTGGGGAATTGTGGGCAAGAACGCTAGCAGCGTGCTATCAGCGGTGTCCGCCAACTTGGCTATCCCAGCACTTCTTTTCTCCAGGATCATTTACTGCGATCAATGCAACCAGGGCCGGCACTGCCCCGAATGTGCCCCCTTCAGTCGCACCATTGCATCCAGCTGGATTTTGATGGTGTTGCCTCTGATCGTGGTAGGCTTTGGCCTGGCCCTAGGCAAGGCGGCTGCGGTGGTGACCAGGGCCCCCGCGGGCTTTGCCCGGGGCACCGTTTGCGCCATCGCCTTTGGAAGTTCCACAAGTCTACCAATCGTGCTTTTGTCAGTAGTCACAGAGACGTTGAACAACGTTGGCAGCAAGGCCATGGGCAAAATGGACCCCCTTCTGCACCTGCCAGTCTACCTGATTCTTTACCCTGTGCTCATGTTCAGTATTGGGAACTGGCTGCTGAGAGACCCTGATGCCGCTGAAGACTGCGAGTCGTTGGTTCCTGTTGAGGAGCGCAGGCGGAGCTCGCTCCGGTCGGCCCTGAGGCATGCCCTCGAGCCTCCGGTGCTGGCTTCAATCGCAGGGTTGTTGGTGGGCCTGACTCCAGTTAGAGCCTTGCTGGTGGATGTGTACGACCAGGACAACAACGCGTGGCTGGAGTGGCTTTACAATGGCATCTATGAGCTGGGAAACGCCGCGGTGCCGTTGAACTTGCTGATTCTGGGCTGCTCTCTCTCCAAGGGGGCGGATTTTGAGGCCCTGCCGCCACGGCTGGGTGTGGTGATCGTGCTTTGCAAGTTGGTGTTGATGCCACTCATCATGACAGCAGTGATTTACGGCCTGATCCGTCTGGTGAACACCAAAGATACATCCCTTTGGTTGGTCGCGCTCCTTGTCACTTGCATGCCCACCGCGAACAATGTGGCCGTCATGGCCCAAACAGGAGGCCAAAGCAAGGAAGGCATGGCCACTGCCATTTTCCTACAATACATGGTCGCCCCTGTTAGTGTTTCACTGTGGCTGGCAGGCTTTCTCTTTCTTTTGTCAAGCGATGGATTTCTTCCAACGGCATAATGCTGGTACGCAACACTGATTGCTTCGTCTGCAGTGAGGGTTTCACCCTTGCGCAAAATAGGTAAAGAACAGCCGCAGCGCAACTGGCGACTTCTTGAGTGTAAATTCCAGCTCGTTTGCCTGCCAACGGCCTCGACGGGGTTTTGCGTTGTTTCGGGTGGACCCCCCTTTCTACCGGCTTACAGCGGAGTCCGCTGTCTCCCATCTCGTCATCCACGCCGAAGCACCATTGTGCGTTATCTTAGTGCGTCTGCCTGAGGCGTCACAGGGACAATGCGGGAGTGCACTGGGGATTATAGTTGGGTTTTGAGATCAATAGCACGTGCTGTGGCGATCTTGTTGCTGCTCACAATGAAACTCCCTAGTTGCCTGGGCTTTCATGCTTGTTTGTGGGCTGATTGGTGGGTGGGTGGCTGGGTGGGTGGCTTGTAGTGGGTTGGGTTGGGTTCTTTTTGTCGCGCTGTTTTGTTTTGAAATGCTTGTTTTGAGTTGCAGAAGATATCGAAGATATTGGTAATATCCAGCTGAGCCGAGGGGGACTTCAAAGATAAGTAAAACTGGGTTTATTTTGCCATCCTCTCTTTCTCTTTCTCTTTATCTTTCTCTTTCTCTTTCATTTTTGTTCTCTTTCTCTTTCTCTTTCTTTTTTTGTTCTCTTTCTCTTTCTCTTGCTTTTTCTCCTTCGCATTCTTTTTTGTTAGCTCTTTCTCTCTCTCTCTCTCTCTCTTTCGCTCTTTTTCCTTCCTTTGTTTCTTTCTTTCTCGCAGGCTCTCTCTCTTGCGTTCTCTCAGCCCACGAGCGCGCGCCTTTTCAAGGTCGGCTCCCCGAAAGTCCGCGCGCGAACGCAGACGCCGCTTGCTTTTTCAAGATCGGCCCACCAAAAGTCCGCAGAGGGTTCACTTTGATAGATGCGCAAACTGCAAAACACGAAGCTGCGAGTCTTCGAAGTCGACCCGTCGAAAGTCCGCCAAGATGGTTGTGAAAACCCTTAAACATAAACATCTCGAATTTTTGTGTTGACCCGCCGAACGTGCGCAGAAGATTCACCAATTTAAGGCAGCGAGGCAGCTCTGAGACCGGCACGTGCCCGCGTCCGTCAGGCGTCGCGACCGAGGTGGTTTGCTCACGCGCGGAAGAGCCGAATTCAACTGCAGGGCCATGCCTTCTCCGAGCTCTACCCCACAGTTCTCCCGTTGTCCTGCGTTTTCTTTGCTGTTTTACGCGCAGTGCTTTTCTTCGTGAAGGTTAAAGCCAGAAGTAGCTCCAGTAGTTTGACTTTCTCTGGCTGGTCTATCTGAAGTTTGCTCGTAATTAAGCCGGCGACGTATTTTCGGTAGCAACTTTCCCGCAATTTGCAGTTTTTGTTGCAAGGCGCGCGCCGGAAGGATCGCCGAGCAATCTGAGACAGGTTCGTGTAATCTTTGCCGTCAAGCCAGCCACCGGAGCATCAGATCATCATCGCCGGGGTTCGCACAGGCGAACCACCATGCTGCGAACCCAGACAGGTCCGGGGTACGGTGCTGCAGAACCTGGACACGAGGAGGTGCCGCTGGACGCGGCAAGCGCAGCTGCGCGCGGACGCCGTCCCTCAGCGCAGTCAGCCTCACCGCCGGAACGCTACCAGCCAGCAGACCACGCAGCTTTGCGCTCGCGGCACACATCTTGGACACCGCCCAAAAACTGCTGGAGTACCAGTAGCCCTCAGCAAAGACAGTGCCCAAAACCCCTCAGGCGGCCAGGCACTCAGGCCTTTTCCTTTCTTTCTTTTGTTTAACGATTCCGCGCT
>CAUJNA010000360.1:0-10000 GCA_963377175.1 Effrenium voratum | reverse complement strand
TGCCAGTAGTCATACGCTTGTCTCAAAGACTAAGTGAGTCAGGCGTGGCCAAGTCTCTGGATTTGGAGCACGGATGGCAATTTCTACCATTTCCCGTGTAACGAATTTAGCAGCGGCCGGGCCGTGCGCAAATTTGAAGTTCAAGAAGAAAGAAAAGGAAACCTGGTTGATCCTGCCAGTAGTCATATGCTTGTCTCAAAGACTAATTCATTCAGCCGTGGCCAAATCTCTGAATTCACCCCGTGTGATTCAGCCATAGCTATCCCCGCATCGCCGTTTGTCTCAAACGGTTGGCGCCACCCATGGGTTTGCGCCGCAGTCTCCTCCGCCCCCTATGAATTCACGCGTTCTGTGTGATTCAGCCAAAGAAAAATCCTTGCATTGCCAGTACTCATACGCCTGTCTCACACGGTTGGCGCCGCCCAGGGGTTTGCGCCGCAGCCTCCGGATGCGGCACGAGCTCTCCGCCGCCTATCAATTCACGCGTTCCGTGTAACTTAGCCATGGCAAAATCCACGCATTGCCAGCGCTCACACACTTGCGCATGGGTTTGTGCCGCAGTCTCCGGACGCGGCACGAGCTCTCCGCCGCCTATGAATTCACGCGTTCCGTGTGATTCAGCCATGGCAAAATCCCCGCATTGCCAGTACTCACACGCTTGTCTGAAACGGTTGGTGCCGCCCATGGGTTTGCGCCGCAGTCTTTGAACTCACGCGTTCCGTGTGATTCAGCCATGACAAAATCCCCGCATTGCCAGTACTCATACGCTTGTCTCAAAGGGTTGGCGCCACCCATGGGTTTGTGCCACAGTCTCCGGATGCGGCGCGAGCTGTATGAATTCACGCGTTCCGTGTGATTCAGCCATGGCTATCCCTGCATCGCCGGCACTCAAGCGCTTGTCTCAAACGGTTGGCGCCACCCATGGGTTTGCGCCGCAGCCTCCTCCGCCGCCTATGAATTCACGCGTTCCGTGTGATTCAGCCACACAAAATCCTTGCATTGCCAGTACTCACACGCCTGTCTCAAACGGTTGGCGCCGCCCATGGGTTTGCGCCGCAGTCTCCGGATGCGGCGCGAGCTCTCCGCCGCCCATGAATTCACGCTTCCCGTGTAACTCAGCCATTGCAAAATCCCCGCATTGCCAGCGCTGACACACTTGCCCATGGGTTTGCGCCGCAGTCTCCGGACGCGGCGCGAGCTCTCCGCCGCCTATGAATTCACGCGTTCCGTGTGATTCAGCCATGACAAAATCCCCGCATTGCCAGTACTCACACGCTTGTCTCAAACGGTTGGCGCCACCCATGGGTTTGTGTCTCCGGATGCGGCACGAGCTCTCCGCCGCCTATGAATTCACGCGTTCCGTGTGATTCAGCCATGGCTATCCCTGCATCGCCGGCACTCAGACGCTTGTCTCAAAGGGTTGGCGCCACCCATGGGTTTGCGCCGCAGTCTCCGGATGCGGCGCGAGCTCTCCGCCGCCTATGAATTCACGCGTTCCGTGTGATTCAGGCATGGCCAAATCCTCGCATTGCCGGCGCTCATGCTTGTCACAAACGGTTGGCGCCGCCCATGGGTTTGCGCCGCAGTCTCCGGATGCGGCGCAAACTCTCTGCCGCCTATGAAATCACCGTGTGATTCAGGCATTGTTAAATCCCCTTATTCCCGGTACTCACACGCTTGTTTCAAACGGTTGGCGCCACCCATGGGATGCGGCACAAGCTCTCCGCCGCCTATGAATTCACGCGTTCCGTGTGAGTCAGCCATGGCAAAATCCACGCATTGCCAGCACTCATACGCTTGTCTCAAACGGCGCCCATGGGTTTGTGCCGCAGTCTCCGGCTGCGGCACGGGCTGCGCCACGAGCTCTCCGCTGCCTATGAATTCATGCGTTCCGTGTGATTCAGCCATGGCAAAATCCCCGCGTTGCCAGCGCTCATACGCTTGTCTGAAACGGTTGGCGCCACCCGTGGGTTTGTGCCGCAGTCTCCGGACGCGGCACGAGCTCTTCGCCGCCTATGAATTCACGCGTTCCGTGTGATTCAGCCATGGCAAAATCCTCGCATTGCCAGCACTCATACGCTTGTCTCAAAAGGTTGGCGCCACCCGCGGGTTTGTGCCGCAGTCTCCGGACGCGGCACGAGCTCTCCGCCGCCTATGAATTCACGCGTTCCGTGTGATTGAGCCATGGCAAAATCCACGTGGCCAGCATTCATACGCTTGTCTCAAAAGGTTGGCGCCACCCATGGGTTTGTGCCGCAGTCTCCGGATGCGGCGCAAGCTCTCCGCCGCCTTCCGTGCGATTGCCCTCGCGTTGCCAATATGGAGAAGGCAAGGTAGCGCTCCGTAGCATGTGACGAAACACATGTTGCAAAGCTGACCCTGCAAGTAATCATACGCTTGTCTCAAAGAATAAGTAATTCAGGCATTGCTGGATTTAAAGCACGGATTGCAATTTTTACAATTTCCCGTATAAAGAATTTATCAACAGCCGGGCCACACGCAAATTTGAGATTTCGAGAAGACACAAAAGGAAACCTTGTTGATCTTGCCAGAGTAACATGATAATTCAGGCGTGGCCAAATCTTTTGGATGGATTGCAATTTCGCAATTTCCCGTGTAACCGGGCCGTGCGCAAATTTGAGATTCCGAAAAACAACAAAAGGAAACCTAGTTGATCCTTGCAGTAGTCATACGCTTGTCTCAGTTAAGGCATGGCCGTATCTTTGGTTTTTCAAGCGCGGGTGCCAAAGGAGGAAGGCGTGGGCCGAGGACGCCAATGGCCGTTTTATCAAGGCCGATGGCCGTTTTATCATGCAAGTCTCAAAAGATTAAGTAATTCAGCCGTGGCCAGATCTTTGGATTTGGAGCACGGATGGCAATTTTTATTATTTCCCGTGTAAAAAATTTATCGACGGCCGGGCCATCCGCACATTTGAAATTTCGAGGAGAAATAAAAGGAAACTTGGTTGATCCTGCCAGTAGTCATATGCTTGTTTCAAAGATTAAATTACGCATGTGTGGCCAGATCTTTGAATTTGGAGCACGGATTGCAATTTTTACCATTTCCCGTGTAAAGAATTTATCAACCGCCGGCCATGCACAAATGTGAGATTTCGAGAAGAAACGAAAGGAAACCTCGGCCACAAGTGGCTTGGCCAGTGGCCATGTTTATCAAGGATAATCATTTAAAGTCTTCTCGGCCTCCCAGGACAGAAGTGAGCTTCCCGGGACAAACAGGTCCTGCCAGGGCACAAGCTGGCCAGTTTTAGCTGAAGGCCAGCCCCGATGGCCATTTTATCAAGGCTGGCTTCAATATCAATGCCGATGGCCGTTTTATCAAGGCCGATGGCCGTTTTATCATGCCAATGTAAAGGAGGATGGAGCCGTTCTGGGCCTTGTAAGGCATAGGGTTTAGGGTAATTGAGTTTAGAGGCCACCTGTCGGTGGCGGGCTGCCGTTCGGGCACCACGCCCGGGCCGCGGCTCACCGCGCGTTGAGGCCCGCGGCCTCCACACCTCGCGGTGGCTCGCTCGGCCGCCCCTCGGCGCCGAAGGCGTCCTCGGTAGCGCTCGTCGCTGGCTACCGCAGCTCCTGCTCCTCGCTTTGTTTATAGGATAGGTCGGAACCTATAAAACACAGCATTTCTTATCATTTTTGATTGAAAACATTTAAAAACATAAGGTTTTATTAGTCCCCCGAATAAAATCCTAATAACCGATGTTTTTAATATTTTTCTTTTAAAATTCCAGAGTTCGGGTTCGGGGTTCAGGGTTTAGGGTTCGGGTTTAGGGTTTAGGGTTTAGGGTGTGCTCAGAGGATGGAGGCTTAGGGCTAGATGGCCCACCCCATCCACCCGGAGCTAGCAGCACACCTTCGGGCTGGGATTTCTTGTTTTTATTTCAAGTTGAAAAGGTTGCGCGAAGCTCCGGAGGCGCGAGACGAGCGGGGAGCGAAGGCGAGCGCGGACGGGGCGAGGCGCGCGAAGTACGGCGACGATCTCCGCCCAGACTGACTTGGGAGGGCTAAGCGGCGCAGGCTTGGGGGCGTCGTCTCCCAGACAAGCCCCGTCTCCCAGACTAGGCCTCTCCCAGACTAGAACCACTAAGCGTCTCCCAGACTAGGGGTCCATCGTGCTGGGCGTCTCCCAGACTAGGCGTCTCCCAGAGTCTGGGAGACGGGCTAGGCGTCTCCCAGAGTCTGGGAGACGCGATGGTGGTCTCCCAGAGTCTGGGAGACGCCCAGGGGAAGGCCCCGGGAGCCACTAGGCGGCCCGGATTTCCGGGCTTTGCGGCTAGCTGAAAACACTAGCAAAACGCTAGGAAAACGCTAGGAAAGCGGCCGGCCAGAGCCGGCCGGGGGCCGAAAAAAGCCGCCCCGGGCCCCGTGTCCCCCAGAGCCAATCTAAAGACGAGAAAAACGCGCGGTTTTCAAAACATTAAGGTTAGGAGCGAGAGCAGCTGTGGACGCGTGTAAGAGTTCAGACGGCGCCGCTTAGCTGTCCCGGGCGGCCGAGAAGGAAGCCCGGCGTCAGACATAGGCGACGGAAGACTCTAAGGTGGGTCAGGACCATCGCGGAAAGCGGCTCAACTCCTCGGCCCCCCACCAAGCCGGGCACGCCCTACAAACTAGAACAACACGAATGGTTGAAAGCTTTCTTGGTTCGTTGCAAGGGGTTGCGTTTGCCGTCCGCCGATTGGTCGCTCGCCCGCCCCCTGACAGGACCCATGCCGGGGCGGCTGGAGAAGGCGCCCGGCGGCAACCGCAGCCGGCGACGGAGTCGCGTCCCTCGCCGCGCAGGGCGGCCGGAGAAGAATCAAGTGTGATCGAGCGGAAAAACGGAAGAGGGAGCCAGGGACGCCCAGTCAAGGTTAGAAGGCCCCGCCAAGTCACGCGTCACAGGCAAACGGCAGGCCCCGACAGACATGGCAAGTTGGGAATCAGAAGTCGGCGGAAGGTTGGGTCAATTGTTTGAGACAGTTGTTTTGGTCGAAAACTCGTCACGTGCGCCGACGCGTTTCCAAAGCTCAAGTCAGAGCGGCAGCCCCCCAACACTGACTTGCAGGACGGCCCCCCTTGACCAATGGCCTTCTACTACGCCTGGCGCGGGGACCTCGTCTATGGCATCTACCAGCGGATGGGCGGCTCGCGCCGCCGCGACGAACTTCGACCAGGAGGCGGACATCTCGGACTACAAGCGCATGGTCGGCGGCTGGATGAAAGCGCTGCTGGAGGCAGAGGGCAAGACGCCTGGCGCAATGGTCTTGGACAGCCTCAAACATCCGGTCGGGCGGATGACCTGGGACCGGTGGGTCGACAGCATGGTCACGGAGGTGGACGAGGCGGCAGAGGCGGCCGCGGCTACGGAGGAGCGGGCGGAAGCAGAGGCTCCAAAGCGATGCCGGGCGCGGGGGAAGCGGCCGCCGCTGCCACATGAGATGGCAGAGGTCCTCGGCGAGGGCAAAGCGCAGACGGAGGACCCCCTGGAGGCGGCCTTGGCGGAGCTGGAGAAAGTAGAGGAGCGGCCGCCCGCGAACAAGGCCGCGAAGAAGGCGAAGGCGGCAGTCAAGAAGAAGCCGAGCGCGGCACCCAGCGCGAGCACGGGGGCGAGAGCGGTCAAGAAGCCGAGCGCGGCCTCCCCGGCGGACGCGCGCAAGTGCGCCGGGCGCGGAGCGCGTTGGCCGTGTATTTATAGCCAGCAGCGCCCGGGGACTTCGGGCAGCTACAACAGCCACATTAAGGGCAACAAGGCCTGCGTCTTCTGCAACGACAAGCTGATGGCGGGCGCCTGCGAGAAGGCGAAGGGCCGCGGCGCCATCTTGGGCGCCCTCAAGAAATTCCGCGCTGTCTACGCGGAGAAGCCCCACATCTACAACTCGGCTCTGCTTCGGGTCCCGGACAGCTTCCGCGAGCGTCTCCACAAGGAGGCGGCGGCAGACACCCAGCCGCGGGCGGCGCGTCGTCGGGCGAAGAAGGCGAGCTCGAGCCCGAAGACCTCCTGGGCCACGGCGCTGGCCTCTCGGAAGCGCGCCTGGCCAGAGAGGCCAAGAAGCATAAGAAGCGGGTCAAGGCCGACCGCAAACGCGTCCAGAAGAAGTTCTTCGAGGCCCACGACATCGAGGCGCCGCCCGGCGAGGACATCGCGGAGAACGACGCGGGCCTCCCGGCGCCGGCCCGCTCGGAGCAGGGCCGTTTCGTGGAGCTCTGGGCAAAATTCGGCTCCTGGGGCATCTGCAAGGGCTGCCGCTCGCTGCAGCCGCGGCGGCTGGAGCCGATCGACTGCCGCAGAGTGGCCAAGCCGGAGATCGCGCCGCGGGCCTGCAAGGCGTGCCAGAACAGCAAGTGCCATCCCGACCTTCGAGGAGATCCCGCAGCCGCTCCGGGCGCTTTCCAAGGCAGTCGTTCAGGCGCTCCGGCCTCTGACATCGACGCAGGCCCCTACCTACGGCTACCGGGTCCACAGCGCCATGATCCGGCTGGCGTGGGCAACCGAGAGCGTCCTGGAAAAGATCCGAGAGCTGCCGCGGGACGAGAGGAGGGCCGCCCGAGCAGCCTACGACTTCCTGATGGATTCCGAGGAGTCCGCCTACAGAGACTTCTTTCGGCAACACGAGAAATTCCTGCGGCGGGAAGGCGAGGACGCGCCGGAGCAGCGGCGCAAGCGGCCGCTGCAGTTCCTGGAGACGCCCGGCCTGGAGAACGCGCTCTGGCCCAACCTCTATTGGGCCGAAGCAATGTGCGAGACAGCCATCCGCGCCAGCGATGTGCGCCGTCAGCGGCGCCGCAGCGCGGCCGACCCGGCCCAGGAAGTCGGCGGGCCGCAGCCGGAAGGGCGGCGCCACCCGCGCGCTTGGCACCCAGCCGAAAGCAGCGGCTCGGAGGCAGAGGAGGGCGGCGAAGACAGCGGTCGCCAGAGCATCAAGAAGTCCTTCATGAAGAAGGTCCTGGGCCCCATCGCCGGCTACGCGGAGGACTTCGAATTGCTCCAGTTCGTCTATGATTTGAGTCTGTGGAGTCGCATCGGCGGGGGCAAGAACGTGTGCAAGCACATCCCCCTCCGGCTCGTCTTGAAGGGCGAGACGTTCTCGCCGCTGTACTTCAAGACGCGGCACGCAGCGCTCATCGACCTGCAGCGACAATGTGGACACCCGCAGATTGGGTTTAGGGTTGCCTCCGAGCCGCTGCTTTCGGCTGGGTGCCAAGCGCGCGGGTGGCGCCGCCCTTCCGGCTGCGGCCCGCCGACTTCCTGGGCCGGGTCGGCCGCGCTGCGGCGCCGCTGACGGCGCACATCGCTGGCGCGGATGGCTGTCTCGCACATTGCTTCGGCCCAATAGAGGTTGGGCCAGAGCGCGTTCTCCAGGCCGGGCGTCTCCAGGAACTGCAGCGGCCGCTTGCGCCGCTGCTCCGGCGCGTCCTCGCCTTCCCGCCGCAGGAATTTCTCGTGTTGCCGAACGAAGTCTCTGTAGGCGGACTCCTCGGAATCCATCAGGAAGTCGTAGGCTGCTCGGGCGGCCCTCCTCTCGTCCCGCGGCAGCTCTCGGATCTTTTCCAGGACGCTCTCGGTTGCCCACGCCAGCCGGATCATGGCGCTGTGGACCCGGTAGCCGTAGGTAGGGGCCTGCGTCGATGTCTAGAGGCCGGAGCGCCTGAACGACTGCCTTGGAAAGCGCCCGGAGCGGCTGCGGGATCTCCTCGAAGGTCGGGATGGCAACCTTGCTGTTCTGGCACGCCTTGCAGGCCCGCGGCGCGATCTCCGGCTTGGCCACTCTGCGGCAGTCGATCGGCTCCAGCCGCCGCGGCTGCAGCGAGCGGCAGCCCTTGCAGATGCCCCAGGAGCCGAATTTTGCCCAGAGCTCCACGAAACGGCCCTGCTCCGAGCGGGCCGGCGCCGGGAGGCCCGCGTCGTTCTCCGCGATGTCCTCGCCGGGCGGCGCCTCGATGTCGTGGGCCTCGAAGAATTCTCTTCTTCTGGACGCGTTTGCGGTCGGCCTTGACCCGCTTCTTATGCTTCTTGGCCTCTGGCCAGGCGCGCTTCCGAGAGGCCCAGGAGGTCTTCGGGCTCGAGCTCGCCTTCTTCGCCCGACGACGCGCCGCCCGCGGCTGGGTGTCCGCCGCCGCCTCCTTGTGGAGACGCTCGCGGAAGCTGTCCGGGACCCGAAGCAGAGCCGAGTTGTAGATGTGGGGCTTCTCCGCGTAGACAGCGCGGAATTTCTTGAGGGCGCCCAAGATGGCGCCGCGGCCCTTCGCCTTCTCGCAGGCGCCCGCCATCAGCTTGTCGTTGCAGAAGACGCAGGCCTTGTTGCCCTTAATGTGGCTGTTGTAGCTGCCCGAAGTCCCCGGGCGCTGCTGGCTATAAACACACGGCCAACGCGCTCCGCGCCCGGCGCACTTGCGCGCGTCCGCCGGGGAGGCCGCGCTCGGCTTCTTGACCGCTCTCGCCCCCGTGCTCGCGCTGGGTGCCGCGCTCGGCTTCTTCTTGACTGCCGCCTTCGCCTTCTTCGCGACCTTGTTCGCGGGCGGCCGCTCCTCTACTTTCTCCAGCTCCGCCAAGGCCGCCTCCAGGAGGTCCTCCGTCTGCGCTTTGCCCTCGCCGAGGACCTCTGCCGTCTCATGGCGGCCGCTTCCCCCACGCCCGGCAGCGCTTGGGAGCCTCTGCTTCCGCCCGCTCCTCCGTAGCCGCGGCCACCTCTGCCGCCTTGTCCACCTCCGTGACCATGCTGTCGACCCACCGGTCCCAGGTCATCCGCCCGACCGGATGTTTGAGGCTGTCCAAGACCATTGTGCCAGGCGTCTTGCCCTCTGCCTCCAGCAGCGCTTTCATCCAGCCGCCGACCATGCGCTTGTAGTTCGAGATGTCCGCCTCCTGGTCGAAAAGCTTGCTCACCTCGTCGCGGCGGCGCGAGCCGCCCATCCGCTGGTAGATGCCATAGACGAGGTCCCCGCGCCAGGCGTAGTAGAAGGCCATTGGTCAAGGGGGGCCGTCCTGCAAGTCAGTGTTGGGGGGCTGCCGCTCTGACTTGAGCTTTGGAAACGCGTCGGCGCACGTGACGAGTTTTCGACCAAAACAACTGTCTCAAACAATTGACCCAACCTTCCGCCGACTTCTGATTCCCAACTTGCCATGTCTGTCGGGGCCTGCCGTTTGCCTGTGACGCGTGACTTGGCGGGGCCTTCTAACCTTGACTGGGCGTCCCTGGCTCCTTCTTCCGTTTTTCCGCTCGATCACACTTGCGTCGATGTTCTGAAATGATCGACAGTGTCTTTGGATAAGTCTTATCGACCAGTTCAAACATATCAAAAACCATAGTGAAACCAAGTGTGAGACGGCCGGCCCGCTCACTTGAGGCCTCCCAAGGGATTCTTCTCCGGCCGCCCTGCGCGGCGAGGGACGCGACTCCGTCGCCGGCTGCGGTTGCCGCCGGGCGCCTTCTCCAGCCGCCCCGGCATGGGTCCTGTCAGGGGGCGGGCGAGCGACCAATCGGCGGACGGCAAACGCAACCCCTTGCAACGAACCAAGAAAGCTTTCAACCATTCGTGTTGTTCTAGTTTGCAGGGCATGCCCGGCTTGGTGGGGGGCCGAGGAGTTGAGCCGCTTTCCGCGATGGTCCTGACCCACCTTAGAGTCTTCCGTCGCCTATGTCTGACGCCGGGCTTCCTTCTCGGCCGCCCGGGACAGCTAAGCGGCGCCGTCTGAACTCTTACACGCGTCCACAGCTGCTCTCGCTCCTAACCTTAATGTTTTGAAAACTGGGCGTTTTTCTCGTCCTTAGATTGGCTCTGGGGGACGCAGGGCCCGGAACGGCCTTTGGCCCTGGCCAGCCGCTTTCCTAGCGTTTTCCCAGCGTTTTGCTAGTGTTTTCAGCTAGCCGCAAGGCCAGACTCTGGGAGACCAGCATCGCCTCCCAGACTCTGCGAGACCACCAGCCCGTGCCAGACCGGCTTGTGCTCTGGGAGACTAGGCTCAAAGGGAGCTCTAGACTTTGGGCGACGCCTGGTCTGGGAG
>CAUJNA010000359.1:242679-254687 GCA_963377175.1 Effrenium voratum | reverse complement strand
TCACCTACCCACCCACCCACTCACCCACTCACCCACTCACCCACTCACCCACTCACCCACTCACCCACTCACCCACTCACCCACTCACCCACTCACTCACTCTCTCCCTCACGTTAAAATTGGTTGTTACTTTGCTTACAAGTGCGTTCAATCAAACAGTCAACCAATGTAGTCTGCAGCTGCCAACCTTTTGACTCATGCGGAGTAGTAAGCTCAAGGCCTGCAGTATGCAACATGCATGCAACATAAGTGCAAAGTGAAGCATGTAGTTTGACACGGCCCCTCAGTTAAAAGGTCTTTGTAGCACCTTTTCAACTGAAGCGCACAACATGGATTGACAGTAGTGATGAAAACCATTGTTGTTCATCAATTCTACTGTAGTGGCAAAAGTAGTGACCTGCACTCAGTAGTTCACGCTGTTCATGTTCCAGCTCGATGTAGGGCGCTGGATGGAATTCGTGAGGCAGGCGCTCGTTGTAGTGGAGCATGAGCTCAAAGATGTAGTCCCCATTTCTGGGCGCGATAGTCTTGGACCATCTGTAGTCTGCTTTCCAAGGTCGCGTAGTAATGTATGGTGAAAAAGGTTGTCATGTAGTTTGGGGCTCCTCGTAGTCGCTCGTCGTCTATCTCGGGGCGCGACACGTGTTGGTCGTACTCCCTGAGAAAGCGGTGTAGTAGTGCTTTGTGATGTTGAGTGAGGTTGGTCAAGGTGAGTAGTGTGAATCCGTAGTACTGGATACTCTTGCAAAGGATGGTAGTAATTGCCTTGTGCTGAAAGTCGTGGAGTTGGTCTCGGTTGTAGAGGTAGTGGAGTAGTTCAGGTAGTAGTAGGGGCATGTGATAGTTCCAAAGGTAGTTGTTCCTCAGGCTGTAGTTGTCGGTGAAGGTGGTCATGTTGTAGTTCACCTTGTGGATGGTCTGTGGGATTGGTGTGGTCGGGAGGTAGTAGTTCTGATGTAGGAAATGTAGTCTCTGGTGAAGTGGAGAAATTGTCCTGAAGTGAGGTACCTCAGGAGTAGTGGTTGTTCAATCTGTAGTTGGATGATGACGTAGTTGGTGTTGTCGCCGGTTGTAACATAAACCCTAGGGTTCAACCCCCAACAGAATAGTTGACACAATTTGGATGAAAATCCTCGGGCACAAAAAAGGTGGTTATGTGAACCACCATTGGTTTAATGGTGGTTTGAGCCCCGGGGCAAACCCAATAATGACTTGTTGTAACCTTCTGAAATTGGACTTGTGTACACCTACAGTAGTAGTGGGGCATCCGGAGGTCTCCAGGGATGCAGTGAATGGGTCGTGTGTAGTCCAGTTGGGCAAGTGGAGTTCAATGTGAGTGCAGTGGAAAACTGAGTGTAGGGTGTGTTGTTGGGCAGTGGTGGAGTAGTGGTTGTTTGGTGCTCAGTGATGTGTAGTTGGTCCATTACCGTGGTCGGGTTGTAGTAGACCGTGTTGCCAGGCGTAGAATGATTGAAGTGGTAGTTGGGCTCGTTGTAGGTTTGAGGTGGTGGAGTTCCTTGGTCACTGGAGTCTGTAACCTCAGGTGTCCTCGCCTTGTCAGGCGTAGTTGCATCTCCCATCGTAGCATCTGCAGTAGATGGAGCGGCCATGGCTGCAGTGGAATGCAAAATGTAGTGAAACGGGGCAAAACAAAATGAGCCTAAGTAGTAGCTATCAGGAAGGCGGCGCATGCAGACATGTACAACAAACAACTGTAGTGTTGACTCAGCCGCCAAGAGTGCAAGTGGAAAATACATGTAGCTACTGTTACTTACATACCAAAGGTGTCGTGTTACATGTAGCTACTTACATACAAGAAATGTCCAAAGTCGTTGTTGTTGTTGTTGTTGTTGTTGTTGTGGTGGTGAAACTGCTGTGCTGGTCGTTCGTAGTGCTAGATGCGTATCCCAATGCTCTGGATGAGCCTGTGTAGTGTTTCTTTGCGGATGTATTTGGTAAATGCTGTTGTTGGTTCTATGGTGAATTTGTAGTGCCTGGTGCCGCGCAAGTAGCGTAGCAGATGTTTGACTCTCTTTTGTGAAAGTTCTGTAGGTGCTGTGAGGTCTCGTGCTAGCTCTTTTGTAGAGTATTCGATGTCTGGTCGTGTGTATGCTAACCATTGGAGTTTGCCAACAATCCTTCTGTACCTTTTGTGTTGTTCGTGGTCAAGAAGTGCTTCATCCTCTATTGTTGGTTTGTAGTGGGCGATTCCTGGAGTGGTAACTGTGTTGGAGTTGGTCATTCCAGACGCCTCGATCATGTTGTCGACTTTAGTCCAAGGTTGCAGTAGTTGCCGAAGTGGTCCTTCCGAGGAACTGTTGTGGTTTGCCAGGTTCGAGGTAGCCGATGTGCTTGAGTAGGACCTGCTTCTGAACGGCCTCGAAAGTGGAGTCGACCGCAGTCTTGTCTCCAAGTACCAGTAGATCGTCCACGTAGACCATGATGTAGCAGTCGCGAGTCGCATTGGTGTAGGCGTTAGGTTCTGACTTTATAGTCTTACAAAGCTGAGCTTTTGTAACACTTCAGCCAGGTAGTCCTGCCACGCTTTTGGTGAACTGCGTAGTCCACACATGGCTTTCTTTAGTTGCCAGATTTTGTCCTGTTGTGGACAAAGCTCTTTAGGTGGCCAAAGGTAGACGTCACGTTGTTTACCGTCATGGTCTTTTGCGATGGGCGCGTGTAGAAATGCTGTAGAGACGTCACCTAGTCGCGCGATCCAGTTTGGTCGTGACATGTGTAGCGCGAGAAGTGTCCGGAGTGTCGTGAACATTGGTGTAGAGGCGTAGACGGAGTCTTCGTCCTCGATCTTCTCTGTGTAGCCTTTTGCGACGATTCGGCTTCGTACTCCTGGTCCTTTCTTTCTGTGTTCCCACCTTGTAGGCATCGCTTCTCTGATGACGTTGTCATCGACGGTAGACTCATCTACTTCGTCGTAGACGTCATGTAGCTTCATTTGGTTTGACTCGTGTTTCATTCCTTCCAGTAGTTGTGTTTCGTCGTAACCTTCGTTGTCGAAGATTATGGGTTGGTCTTCTGAGGTGTCGTCGTGTGTGTAGGGAGTGATGGATTTTTCCTTGGGAAGTGTGACTGCGTTGATTTTCTGTCGTAGTGGTTGTGGTTCTTTGGTTGCTTGCTCCGTTGATCTGATTGTAGTGTCCTTTGAGGTCTTCTGTGCTTTGGTTGGTTGCATTACTTCTGCCGGAGTTCGACGTCTTAGTGTTTGTCGAGGTGGTGCTGGTAGTGGTGGATGTTGTCGTCCGGTTGGTGAAGTAGCCATAGGACTATCCGGCAGTAACTTGACGTCGATGTAAACGGAAGTCGTGGAGGTGGTGTAGTGCGTTGTTGTTTTGTTGCGGGTTCCGCAACGATGTCGTCCGTCGCGTTCGTCTGTTGTCCGAAACCTTGCGTGGACCTTCTTTTCTCTGACGGTTTGTAGTTGCGTATCCAACAGTGTTGCGAACGATGGGTTGTACGTGTTCCGTCGTGGTGCCCATGGTGTGCCGGAAACTTTGTTCAACAATGCGAGGTCGTATTTGAAGTCCGGTTGTAGTCTCCGTACTGTTCGTACTTTTTGTACGCCTGATTCCGTTGCGACGTCGTTTTCTCCGGTTTCGGAAACTTTTTCGAGCCAGATGCATTTCTGCATCCGTAGTTCTGCTTTTGGAAGTTTCTTGTGTTGTGGTGGAAGGTAAAGTAGTGTCTCGCCGAATTCGCAGATTGCTCGCTCGTAGTTTCTTCCCCAGCGGCGTTCAAAGCTTGTGTAGCCGTCTGAATGGATGACGTAGCGATGTACCGTCCATACTGCATGTCGTACTATCCAAGGTAGTAGACAGTGCTTTGTGGACATCGCGTACCTGTCCGAGGAGTGTTCGGTGTAGTCGCTCAACACTTCCTTGACTGTTGCTGCTGTAGGAGGGTGCATGCCTAACAGTGATTGAGCCGACTTTTGCTGCTGTAGCTTTTAGAAGTGTGTTGGGTGTGTCTTCGTTGTCGCTTTGTAGTATGCCTTGTGTTCTTCCGCACTCAAAGATGAATGCTTGTAGGTTGTTGACCATGTAGTCCATCATTGATGGTTTGTCCGGGACCATTACTGCCATACACAGTTGTGTAGTAACATCAACTGCTGCCAGTACTGGTATGGTCTTTGGGTCTTGTTGTGATTTGATGTAGGCGAAGTCTACTTGAATGACGGGTTGTCGTGATTGTTGTTTCTTGTAGTTGTCTTGGCGTCCTTTGCCTTGAACGCAAATTGGACACCAGTTTCTGTATGGTAGATGTGTAAGATTGTGTTCTGCTACTTGTTGTGGAGTGGGCTGCTGTGGTTGCCGTAGTCCTCTTGCTCTGTGTGCTTCATGATGCTCGTGTTGTTGTTCCTCATCGTGGTTCTCCTGGATGTACTCGTAGTCTTTCTTCACGGTGAACCTTGTTGTTCCTTTCCATTGAAATGGTAGTGCTGCGTTGCTCATGGCTGTCCAGTCATCTTTGCGTTGTGAAACTTCTCCAAAGTTGTTGTGAGTGATTGTAGTTCTGTGAGGTTCAAGTGTGCTGATTGGTGGATGTCCTGGTTCATCTGTTGGAGTGAAGAGGGTTGTTCTAAGTGTTGTGTGGTGTCTTATCCAGTGTTCACCTTGTGTTTCCCAGTAGTCTTGGTTGTCTTCCTGTGCTGTGAGTGGTCTGTGGATTGTCTCCTTTGGTTGTGTGGTGTCAAGATTTGTAGAAGGTGCTGCTTTAGGTCTCCATATCTTTTGTGGTGCTCGTAGTTGGATCTTTGATCTGGTTGGTGGTGTGTCCATTAGCCGTTGTGGTTGTGAGCTTTGCCTTGTTGGTGTGGTCTTTGATGTTGCTCTGCGTGTAGGTGTTAGCTTTCTTCTGAATCTGGTTTCTCCAGTCCAGTTGTCACTTTCGAGTCTTCGTTGTAGTTCTTGCTTGGAAAGTTGTGTTGGGTTCTCTTGTAGTTGTTCTTGCTCTTGCCCTTGTCTGTTGATGATGGTTAGTCGCCAATCATCTAGTTCTCCTTCAGGTATTGGGCAACCACTGTTGTGTGGTGTGAACAATGCTTTGCGTGGTCGTGTACTCTGACGGCGTAGTCACCATCAAGTTTCCAGCAGTCAGTGTTTCCACCAAGGATCTGTCGCAGTCCTTGGTCTGTGTGGGTGAGTGGTGCAATGTGTTCTTGTTGTTGTTTTGCTTCCTCTGTAGGTTGAGTCACAGCAATGGATTTTCCATTGTCTGTAGTCATTGGGTAGATGTCGAATCCTGTAGGGATGTCAATCTTCTCTGCTCGTAGGTCCATGTGTGATGGTGCAGTGTCGTGGATTGAAGTCGAGTCCATATCCTCTATCAAGTAGTCTTGATGCGCTGAGGATTGGATACCTCACATCACAAACGTAGTAGGGTATCATGATGCTTGTAGGGCCGTAGACTCTTGTGGTAACTGTGTAGAGTTGTGGAACTGGTTCTCCACAAGGTCGTAGCGGTAGGTCTGGTGCGTACTCCTTCGGGCAAACATGTGTAGATGCTCCTGAGTCGATCAACAGGTGGTGGTATGACTTGAAGTTGGAGTACATGATGTAGTGTGTGACAGTGTCCTCAATCTTCTTGTTCCTTTGTTGTTGTCTTGCTGCTGCTATTTCGAAGTGTATCTGTGTGGTGTCTTCTTGTAGGAATTGTTGAAAGCTCTTGCTGTGGTCGTTCCATGATGTTGTGTGTGTTGTTCTCTTGCCAAGTAGTGATTTGAATTTGTGCTTGTGTAGTCGTGACTTTGCTTGTCTGATGTGTCCAATGGCGAGGTGCGACTCGTTGATGCCTCCAATGTAGTTTGCTGTGTCGTCATAGCTGTTGTCATTCCAACCCCAGCTGTTGTCATAGTCGTAGTCGTTCCAGTTCTCCTCCAAGTAGTTCACCTCGTGTTGTCCTTCTTCTCCTTCGTGGTACCAGTCCCAGGTGTCGTTCACATCCTGAGGTAGTTCTTCATTGTTGTCATGATCTGCTTGTTCTTGTTCTAGTGGATGTAGTTCTTCTCCTTCTCCTATGTGCCATACTGGCACTCTGCAGTCTTGTGCCCAGTGTCCAGGCTTGCCACATCGATGGCATGTTGTGTAGTTGTTGTTTCCTTTTCCTTTTGATTTGCTGTAGTTTCCTTGGCCTTTGTAGCCTTTGCTTGATCCATATCCTTTGGTTGTTGCCTTTGTCGAATCCTTTGTAGTGTCCCTTACTCCTGTACTTGCCTTTGCCTTGCTTCCCTTGTAGTTGCCTTTTCCTTTTCCTTTGCCTTTGTAGTTTCTTCCTTTCCTCCATATGTTGTCAACATCCATTGGTGCAGCTCCTCCATTGTAGTTTGTTCCTACTGCTGAAGTCGATCTCGTGAAGGCTGAAATCGTTTTGTAGTAGTCCAAGATGAGTGCTCTGATCTTGATGTAGTTCGTGATCTGTCCAGCTCGCAGTTGGAGATGTTGCTGCAGTGCTCCTTTGGTTTTGTTGAGTAGTATTGCTATTTTGATTCCATCTGGTAGTGCTGTGCCGTTGTCTTTCTCGTCGCGGTTGATGTATTCCCATTGTAGGAATCTTTCTTCAAACTGCGCTTCGTCGAATGTAGGTTCCAGTAGTTTGGTAAGGTAGCCAACGCTTCTTGCTCTTACTGGTAGGCTGAACCGGTTGTGTAGGAGTCGTAGTGTTTCACATCCGTTTGCGTTGTAGCGGTTTTGCCTTACTACTGTAGCTGCTGCTCCCTGACAGATGTTGATGAGGATGTAGTGTAGATCTCTGGAGAGGTCTACTGCTTTGCTTGCTTGTGTAGGGTTGTGATGTCTGTGTCCTCAATCTGTCGTGTAGCCACTTGTGCTAGTTGTAGCACCAGGCCGAAGTCCCGGTCTATGAGGCCGAGGTATGCTTGTAGCTTGAACAGCCATTCTTCATACTGGGAGTAGTGAACGTTGTTGTCTTGTTCTGTTCCTGCTCCCGTAGTCGTGGCTCCTACTATGTCTGCTGTTGGCCCGTTCTCTGCTCCTGTTGTTTGTTGTTCTGTGGCTGATGCTGCTTCTCCTGCTTGTCGTTGTAGTTTGGCATGTGACTGCTGTTGCTGTGGTTGTAGTCCTTTCTGCTTTCTGGAGCTCCCCTATGTTTAGGATCTCAGCTCCGCTACCACGTTTTAGTTGGTTGTTACTTTGCTTACAAGTGCAAGTGCTGTAGTGTTCAAACAAACAGTCAACCAATGTAGTCTGCAGCTGCCAACCTTTTGACTCATGCGGAGTAGTAAGCTCAAGGCCTGCAGTATTGAACACACATGCAACACAAGTGCAAAGTGAAGCATGTAGGTTGACACCTCACTCACCTACCCACCCACCCCCCACCCGCCCACCCACCCACCCACTCACCCACTCACTCACTGATTACCCACTCGCTCACTCACTCACTCACTCACTCACTCACTCACTCACTCACTCACTCACTCACTCACTCACTCACTCACTCACTCACTCACTCACTCACTCACTCACTCACTCACTCACTCACTCACTCACTCACAAATGAGATGTTGAACCTGCAATTTTGTTCAGGCATTCTTGTCAGGCTGACCAGGCGGGGCCGCCGCCGCCACCGGCGCGGGCGCCGCCGCCGCCACCGGCGCGGGCGCCGCCGCCGCCGCCGCAGCCGGGGCAGGCCCCAACCCCAGCGTAAGCGTAGATCCCCTTGCGTTCAGTTTCCTTGTGCTCAATCCTGGCCAACTCCACAGAGGTGCCTGCAACGTGGGCCACCGAGTTCCTTTTTGCCACGCACTCAGAGGGTGGTTCGCTGATTTCTGGTGGTAGTTGATGATGCTGTTGCTAGCTTGGTGTTGCCTACGGATTTGCTGCAGGGCCATGCGTTGCTGGAGCTTAGAATGCTTCCTCCATGAACAAGTCGCGCCATTTTACATGGTTTGGCTTCCTTTGCTCACCTTGAGGTGGCCAACCTTTGTTTTTCGTGTGTACTTTTTAGTTTTCTCTTGGCACCCCATCCACGGACTTTGGGCGGGTTGATGCAGACTTTGGAAGGGTCGTGTTTTTCGTCGATTCCATTTTAGTTTGCAGCACGCCTTTGTGCCATGACCACACGGCCCATCTGGCTCCCTTGCCGTCATGAGGCTGGTGATCAGTGCCATTTCTCTTTTATACTCAACTCTCTGTAGACTTTGTGTGAGCTGAGGGCAAATGCAAATACTCGGTGAGACTCGGAGAACCATTTTCAGCCTCGCCATGACCCTGAGGGCCTGTCCTTTTTCGTGATAAATCGGATTCAAACCGAAGCCAGGGAGCCACGGGTCGATTTCAAGGCCCAGAGGACTGGGCTGGAACTCTTCGAAGCCAAAGCCTTTGCGCCACGATTGACTTGGCCACGCAAACTTGCAACTTTTCAACTTGTTGGGGTAACATGGGCTATATGTCTGTAAAAGATGAACTTCCCCAGGGCGCAGGGAGTTTTAAGGGGTAAGCAAAACGCTGGCGAAAGGTCGCCCTTCAAATTTGCAGGACTCCAAAAGACGATAGGCTCAAGCATCGCCCACCTTTTTTCCTGTCGGAAGCCTTCAAGCGGTTGGCAAAGGGCAAGAACCTGTTTGCAGATTTTGAGCCATTGTGTCCAAAAGCTAGGCCAAGCGCAAGCCAAAGGGAAAGGGGTCATATAATCAAATAACGAGCCCCTGGGTTTTTGCGTTTTAGAGGAAGCCCGCTTTCGTGCGCACGATGACTGGGCTTCACAAACCCTACATCGGCAGGAGCAGATGCAACAAGGTGATGCGGCCGTCGCAAAGGCGCCGAATCGGCCCTTGGAGATCATTGGGGTCATTGGATCGCGCGATGTTCTTTTTGGGTCACTTTTGGTTGAGCACAATGGCATTGGCCGCAGTTTGGTTCTAAGCCTTACCAGTGCCATCTATGTTCCCAACTCACATTGAAGTTCCGCATGTAAGGGAGTTACTCATCGGTAGGGCCGCATTCAAGCAATCTCGTTTAACGGGATTGACTACATGTTGTTCAGCATTCAATGGTATTTGCGGTGTTTTCGGCCTGTGCTTTCGGGAAAGCAGCAAACAAAGGCGCCTTCTTCAAATCTATTTACATTCTATTTCGGGAAAGGAAGTTCTCTTTAAAATCCAATTTGAAGTAAGAATCACAATCTAACATATTCGTCTAACAGGAAATCCTGTTTGGGGGGCTTTCCTTCGAGAGAGGGTTTAAACTTTTAAAGCGGTTCAATCAGTTTTGGGTCTTTGACCTTTCTTCTGAGAAAGGGTTCAAACAGTTGAGTTGGAGAGTCTTTTCTCCTTTTGCAGAGTCAGATGTAGTTGGCATCACAGATGCAGACAGATGAAAACGGTCAGCCATTCTTCCGGTGACTTTTCCAGTTTTTTCGTCGATTTTCCAGTCTCATGTTCAACGAGCAAGCAAGCAAGCAAGCGAGCAAGCAAGCCAGCCAAGCAGCCAGCAAGAAAGCAAGGCAGCCAGCCAGCCAGTAAGCAAGCAAGCAAGCAAGCAATCCAGCAAGCAAGCAAGTAAGCGCCCTAAGGTCACCCCGCCATAAACCAATTCTGATCCAACCCTCAACCCACCTAAACCTAAACCCACCCTAAATCCACCCGAAACCCACTCTAAACCCAGCCTACTCTCAACTCATTCGAAGCCAACCGTAAACCCAACCCCCTCTAAACCTAAGGTACACCCAGCCTAAACCAACCCTAAACCAACTCTAAACCAACCCTAGGCCCACCTAAGCCCACCCAAACCCACCCTAAACCTAGACCAACCCTAAACCCACCCTAAACCACCCACCCTAAACTTGAACCACTCCAAACTCTGAACCAACCCTGAACCAACCCTAAACTAACCCTAAGCCCGCACTAAACCTAACCACCCTTAAACCTAAGCCAACCCTAAACCGACTCTGAACCCAACCTAAACCCACCCGAAACCCACCCTAAACCCTTTAAACCCACCCTAAATCCACCCGAAACCCACTCTAAACCCAGCCTACTCTCAACTCATTCGAAGCCAACCGTAAACCCAACCCCCTCTAAACCTAAGGTACACCCAGCCTAAACCAACCCTAAACCAACTCTAAACCAACCCTAGGCCCACCTAAGCCCACCCAAACCCACCCTAAACCTAGACCAACCCTAAACCCACCCTAAACCACCCACCCTAAACTTGAACCACTCCAAACTCTGAACCAACCCTGAACCAACCCTAAACTAACCCTAAGCCTGCACTAAACCTAACCACCCTTAAACCTAAGCCAACCCTAAACCAACTCTGAACCCAACCTAAACCCACCCGAAACCCACCCTAAACCCTTTAAACCCACCCTAAACCCACCCGAAACCCACTCTAAACCCAGCCTACTCTAAAACTCATTCGAAGCCAACCGTAAACCCAACCCCCTCTAAACCTAAGGTACACCCAGCCTAAACCAACCCTAAGCCAACTCTGAACCAACCCTAGGCCCACCTAAGCCCACCCAAACCCACCCTAAACCTAGACCAACCCTAAACCCACCCTAAACCACCCACCCTAAACTTAAACCACTCCAAACTCTGAACCAACCCTGAACCAACCCTAAACTAACCCTAAGCCTGCACTAAACCTAACCACCCTTAAACCTAAGCCAACCCTAAACCAACTCTGAACCCAACCTAAACCCACCCGAAACCCACCCTAAACCCTTTAAACCCACCCTAAATCCACCCGAAACCCACTCTAAACCCAGCCTACTCTCAACTCATTCGAAGCCAACCGTAAACCCAACCCCCTCTAAACCTAAGGTACACCCAGCCTAAACCAACCCTAAGCCAACTCTGAACCAACCCTAGGCCCACCTAAGCCCACCCAAACCCACCCTAAACCTAGACCAACCCTAAACTCACCCTAAACCACCCACCCTAAACTTGAACCACTCCAAACTCTGAACCAACCCTGAACCAACCCTAAACTAACCCTAAGCCCGCACTAAACCTAACCACCCTTAAACCTAAGCCAACCCTAAACCAACTCTGAACCCAACCTAAACCCACCCTAAACCCACCCGCCCTAAACCTAAACAAACCCTACCCCCACCTAAACCCGCCTAAACCAAACCCTAAACCACTCTAAGCCAACTAAACCAACCCTAAAACCACGCTAAACCCAGAGCGAAGATGTGAGCTAGCCCATTGCCCATTCCTCTCCTTTCCCCTCATTCCACATTTATTAATATCCGGCTTATGAAAGGATCCGGAAAGTGTGGATATGAGGAAGAAAGGGATCTGTTCTCTCTCAATCTTCAACTCTTCGCCAATCCCAGTCTCTTCCTTGGCGAGTTGATGAGAGAGAAAGAGATAGCCAAAGGGAAAAAGGAATGTCAATAATTTTACAGATGACCGTCTACAACCAAGAATTCTTGACCATTGACTGCCAAGGAAGAAATCATCCAAGAAGCATTCTATCTCTCATTCCTTCGTGAGTGTCCATGAGAGAGCGTCCCCAAGACAAGGAGCACAAGTTCTTCTCAAAAAAAGTCAAGCTGCGCCACGCTGGAGGAAGATGGCGATGGCATCACCTGGCAGGCGCGAAGTTCGCGAAAGGCCTGTCATCCAGAACCTAAATGCCCTGCCCTGGCGCCCCCTGCAATCTGGAAAGCCTGGAACCTGCTGGAAATCCTCAGCCACGTCCTGTCAAAAGGTAGGGATGTTCCACTAGCACAAGAAGGCAGAAACGGACAGGGCCCTTTGGTTTTTCTTCTTTTTCGAGTTTGCTCAGGTTGCCAAAGCAAATCGACCCGATCTGACCTGTTGGTGTGTCTGTTTTGGCAACCATTTTTAGTCATGGACCCCAAAAGGTCAAAGGCCTGCTTTTCCAGGAAGATCTAGGAGATGAAGGCCACACGGTTTTGATTACTTACGCGGTTTTGGGTAGACCCCTTTAGTACCAGGTTCATTGTGACTCAAATGAATGAGCTGGGGCTCACGTAAAATCACCATTCTTTCATGACCCAGAGGC
>CAUJNA010000359.1:227679-232679 GCA_963377175.1 Effrenium voratum | reverse complement strand
CAACCACAACCACAACCACAACCACAACGATGACGACGACAACAACAACAGCAACAACAATTTGTGGGTTCCTTTCAGACCCCAAAACACTGCATTCAACGACACTCCCTGCTCGCAGCAAGAAAAATCACGTTTTTACCGTTCCGCGTGTTTTTTTTCCCCCTTTTTTTTCCGGGTAGTGGGGGCCAAGCCAGTCCGCCAGTCAGGCGAGCCAGAAAATCAAAACCCAGGTAAGTGAAGGGCAATGGTCAAGTCATTCCGCCAGAGTGAGATGCCGCCTTTGCAGTTCACACTTTGGGCTACTTTACATTTTCATAGCGATCGGTCCCATATGGATTTGGATCTTTAAGAGTTGGACCCTCAAAAGTGGAGTGGTTGGTGCCAAAGAGTCTTAAAACGCCATACCCAATATGGCTCAGGGTTGCTCGAATTGCCCAGGCCGAAGCTTTGGCAAGTGAGTCGGAGTCTGGAGTCCAGAGCTTTTCTGTGGCTCCTTGAGACGGGAATGGACTTAGAACGCAATGCTCCAGGCCCACACTTCTGGTGGCAAGCCCCCAGAATTTTACTTTCAACTTGCGAGGGGTGGACTTAGCATGTCCCATCGAGCGGTTTCTGTTGCCACGAAGCGCCAAGAGGCATTGTCTCTTCCAAGTTGCGCACAGAAGGTTGTGACTCCCATGGCTTTGCCCAAGTGCGACAATGTGCGATACGAATTCAGGCGGACCAGCGGGATTGGCGAGCCGGTTTCTTTTCTTCAAGCGAGCAGGCGGTTCAACAACCTCGTTTGTTTGGGGATGATGGTGATACAGTGATACACACTCCTCAAAAGAAAACGATTCGTTGAACCAAACGTGAATGTGTTGACCGGGCATTCTCAAGTGAACCCTACATGAAGATATGTATCCAACAGCGGTTTAAACATTTAAGCTGGCCAAACCTTGCCACAGCGGTGTTGTCTTGCATGGCGTAAGGGGGAGTGGGTAAAGGAGGGAAACTGTCTCCCCCCACTCCCCCCGCAACACAGCATAGTTTAAAACGCTCGCGGGCTAGCTTAGCCCTTGCTATCACGGCCTTTTGTGTGACACCGCATTTGCTCCATTTGGTTCATGATTTGTTGCAATGTTGGAAGTGGTGGTTTGCGGCTTGCGTGGCTTTGAGCAAAACATGCATCGAAGCCAGGGTTTGCCCAAAAGCCGAGCCCTCCTAAAACCTCCCCCAAAGGCAGTTTGAAAGCAACCTGGGGCAACCTTCATTCAACGCAGCCCTAAACTGTCAACATGTTCATGGGGCTAGATAGCATTCTATGCCTTAGTGGCAACATGGCTGAAGCAGGTGGATTCTGACCGGACGCGGCCATCAACCGTGCACCTTGCTTCTAGTGGGAACTCGAGCGTTGGTGTCAGCGGCAAACATGTTGAGCTCGATCAGCAAACTACCAGATCGCCTCCAAGTGGGGTTCTGTTTGTAGCTGTCAAGGTTTTGCCCAGTGGAGTTTCTTTGTACATGTCTCTTGCGCCATTGTGCTTGGACACGCGTTTGGGTTTCGTGGCAATCTGTGCGCGTTGCTGCACCCTTGTCGTGCCCATTTCGGTCCTGGTAATCTTTTACGGCACCAGGGGCCGTTTCTGACTGGTTGAACGTGTTCAGATGTACCCAGGGATTGTTCCACCAGTGTTTTTCCTTTGCAAGGGCCCAACACCGGTGATTCATGGAGCCATGGGCGCCAATGGCTATGAGGATGAGGCCGGGCGAGGGGTTTTGGTATCCCGATGGGATCAGGGTCAGGGTTTGCCTCACAAACCCTTTCCAGCAAAGTTCGTGGACCCTCGAACGAGAGTTTTTGCATATTTGGCCTATGAGTTTCAATAGGGAGCCACCTCGAGAGTGATTGGTGGACATGAATCCCCACCAAAATGATGTCCACCAACAGTCAATTAAGATTCACAGCGCCCGCTTGCTCGCAGGAGCCGTTTTTACCTTCCCAACGGGATCAGACAGCTAGCCCTGCTAGACCCCGCTCCCCGCTCCCCCGAATCGCCAATGGCGAGGCTGCGTTGCGACAGCGCATCGAGGCGGCGGCCAAAGAGAACAGCCGCCTCCGGGGCCTCTGCGCAGACAAGGAGACCATCCGATTGACGCATTGCAAACGGGACACCCCCCCAACCAGCAACCCACCAAGCCATGAATCAGAGGGAGAGAGAATCTGGCTCAAGGGCAAAGAACCTATGATTCACATGCCGGTGAGACTTGCTGGTCCGCGAAGGGAATGTGGGAATGCAGCCAACATGCGCAATAAATAGAAGGGTCATTCCCTCATTTTCTGAGCACCAGCAAAGAGAGGATCCAAAGGGCTATGACTTGCCCGGTGGTCATTCTTGAGCAAACCTGCGGCATGGAAGCGGGGTGAGAAAACTCAAGAAGGATAGAACGCAACTGGCAGTCGTCCACTCAATACTTTGCCGCTTCTGCGGGGTGGTGCTATGTCGCAAGCAAGCATCAGACCAGGGTCCACTGTTAGACGTTTCAGATGTATTGAGCCTCCCTAGGTTGATTCAAACATTTTGTGTTACCATTGCGCAATGTACAACTTGTTCGCGGATTGTTGAAACAGGACAGACGACAAAAGAATGGGTTTCTCCGCGAATTCGTCAACCATGCGCGACGCCGCTACGTCCCATCGTGCAGAGCGAGCGTCGGATCGAGACACAACACAGATAAGATCCCTATCAGGTCCATCTTTGAACCATTCCTTGGCAGGAATACTTGGGTGTGAGGGCCACTCAAAACGTATCCGACGATTGTTTTGATTGACATCGGATGGTGGAGGACTGGTATCTATATTTGTCTGATATCATTCCGAAAAGACGCCCGCACACACGCACATGTTTTTCACATAAGGGGTCGGCTTTTTGTAGACCACGCAAGATCATTTAGTGGTTTGGATTTGGATTTGAAACCTTGGTTCTCGTAGTTTGCAAATGGGACACCCCTCCTAACCACCAAACCACCCATCCCAACCAAGGGCAAGCTGAAAGCTGAGCTCCCTTCCAATTGGCGGTTTGGATTGGTGGCTTGGCGGTGTGCCCAAAGCACCGACAGGCGGACCCGCGCCCCTCCCATGCCAATTGGTGGTTTGGTGGTCAAGAACTAATTTCCCATTAACCCTCCACAAAGAAGCGGTTCAAGTAGTCCAGGGTTCCTTAACAGATACATCTTGCCCATTTGAAACATGGCTTTTTCAACACCAAAATACAGGGACCACAATTTACAAGTTGCAATGTTCAGGTGTATCATGTCAGGATCCCCGTACTCCAAACCGCCCAAAGCACCGATCAAGGGGGTAGCCTTCGTCGCCTCCGTTTTTCGAGAGGAGTTTGAAGCCTCGCAGCTGGAGAAGCAGCTGAGGCGCCTGGAGCGGAAGATCGCGGCCCGGCGGCCCAGCGGAGCCCGGCCTGGGCGCGGGATCCGGGCTGGGCCAAGGGCGTGGAGGGGCGTGTTGCCGGATGGCCGTAGCCTTTCCATTGGCTGAAGCCAAGAAGTTTGAAGTGCCGGACAGATGTTCTCATGTTTTTCCGGGGGCTGAAGCAAATGGAAGTTGCCCTATGAAGATTGAGCCTTGTTTTGTTTGGGGAAACCACCCAAAAAGAGACCCCAACATTTTAGGAAGGACTACATTTGGGGTTGCAGAGTTGCAGGCAGTTCCAAATGTCGCAGTCTCAGTTCAGGCAACGGCTTTGGCACCCCTCTTGCTTTGTGCATCTTGTTTTGTGCATTTGGTCTTACATGGTCACTGCAGAAGGTTTTGAATGCAAACCGTGCGCAGTTGAATGCCGTTGACAGAGCCCGATGTTTGCTGAGGCTTTCGATGCGAAGCCTTCCACGAGTCTTGCAAAAGGTGGGCTCGGCCAGTGGCATAGGCTGAAGGCATCATGGGATTTTCGCATTTTATGTCGCGACTGTTGTGCCCCAGGCATTCAGAGACCCAGGAGACAATTTTTGTGCCAGTCAAGCGACCAAATCGGAGGCAATTTTCGCTTCGCTGCATTTTGGAGGCTTCTTAAAGCCAGCATCAACGACGACGGCGGTCCCGCAGGCCAGCACTTTGACTTTTGCTGCTCGTGGTCAGCCACGGCATTCCACCTCAGAATGGTTGATCAGGCCGAGGCATAGGTTTGCAGAGGTGTTCAATAGATGTCGCTATGGCTTTTTAACTTAGATGTGAAAGCGAGCTTGTTGCTTCTTGGTTTGCCTAAGCGACAGTATCGCAGAGTTTGCCAATGAGCCATGCGCGTTCAGACTGGAGGGATCTATTGCATGGTGCAGGCATCGCCGAAGCCGCGGAGCGGCTTGGATTGCGTTGGTGTGAGGCCTATGTTGTGCGCTCCGCATGGCTTGGCGGCTTGGCAAACCTTCGCAGAAACCTGGACTTTTTGTGTTTTTGTGGAAGATTTGGTCCCTGCGGACCACACAGACATGCGGGTCGCGTAGGTTTAAAGCAACTGCTGGATGCCCTTGTGGTGTCTCACTTGACGGTATGCGCACAGAATACCTTGCGAGCTGTAAACCCCACTGACTTCGTGGTCAGAAAGAAATTGCGCGTCCAAGTTTGCCTCACTGCCAAGCGCATGCCTCAAAATGTCACGCGTACACCGGGTGATTCTGAGCAGACTTGTGCTTGGGACCAGACTCCTTGTGAGGCTCGGGCATCATCATCGATGGTCTCACAGGCAAGGAAGTGGATCCGAAGACTCTTTGGGAGGAGAGCAAGGAGACCTGAGCGAATTTAGGTGCAGTTTTCAGCCATGTGGGTGTGTCTTGAAATAGGTGGCCCCACCAACTTGGTGGGTGTTCTCTGTGGTTTCCCTTTCAGCCCACCAAAATGCTGGGGGGCTGCAGAAACCAACAACTCAAGAGGCTTTTTGGCCCACCATGGCCGTGTCTTTTTTTGAGGGTTTTACAGGCCGAAATCCATTTTGGGGGTCCAAAGCCCAAGAAAGGAC
>CAUJNA010000359.1:170179-222679 GCA_963377175.1 Effrenium voratum | reverse complement strand
AGAGTTTAATCTAGATCCAGTGCCTGGCAGCGTCTTTGGGAAGGTTCCTGATTGTCGGTATCGTCTACCTTTTTTTCTTCTTCAGGTTTTCCATTTCTGGGCTCATGCTGTGGATGAAGTCTTGGGGAGGTACAGTAGGAACAGCATAAAAACACATTGTTGGTGGGCAGTCTGTGGTCCCTTGATCCAGATAGGGTTTGTGATGCAGCATTGTGTTTGGGCTGCATGTTTTCTTGAGTACCTTTGCGAGGTTGTTGCGTTTGGGGTTGCACGGTGCCATACCCTTCTCCAGGTATGGCAAGCTCGGTGACATGGCCTTCAATCGCATGGAGAAGGCAAGTTTTATGCGGACGTCTTGGGATGAATGGGGTGACCCACAGTTTCCACTTCGACCAGCGAACGATAGCCGGATGAAGAATCTGGCTAGTCCCCTGTTTGCCGTACACCTCACCATTCTCGCAGGTGGGGGTTGACCCCGTTTCAAAGGGGATTCGAGAGGGTCATCTGGATTCTGGAACATTGGCTCCGGGCCGGGAGGGGGCAATACTTGGTCTTGGTTTCCTTTTGAGACGGAAAAGAGGGAACCGACGCCAAAAAGCGGACCCATTTGGACAACCATTGGGGTTCCTGGGTTGACCCACTTGCTTTGGTTGCGAACGCATCGCCTTACAGCCAGAAATCGCAGGGGTAGATGCGCAATCCAATCGGAAGCAAGACAAACAACCATTCTATAAACCCATGAACGACTGGACCCCCCAAAAGCACCTCACGCACCCATGTGTAGAGGAACTTCCAAAAATAATCCTCCTCTTTTGCACAAGCGTCCTCTTTTTTGAAGGCAACGACTGCATTGCAGGTTCCTCACTTCGAGTCGCGCAGGTCAACGCAGATCTCTTCGTCCTCACCTACGGCTCGCTGGTCACCCAGCTGCTGCGGGACATCGAGGACGTGGACGCGGTGAACGCGCAGCGCCCGGGCATCCATTGCGATCCGCGCGCGCCGGGCGAGTGGGACGGAGCCATAAAACTGGTCGCATCAGGTGTGCCCCTCTTGTTTGGAGGGATTGGTGTGTCCTTTTTGGCGCCAAGAACTCGTTTCAGCTCAAAATGGAGAACTGAGAGGACAACATTTTGGGTAGAAAAGATTCGGAGAAGCTTCCTCAAAAAGGGGAGCCTATGCCTCCCCTGAATCGGCTTTGGATATTGAGATATTGGGGCACAGAGCTACCACTGGGATCCGGTGAGTGTTTTCTTTTTCTTTTGCCAGGGCTGATTTTTTTTTACTAGGGCTGGTTCCCTGGTGGGTGGGTGGTTGGCTGGCCACCAGCCTCGCTTGGCTTTGGGGCCGTCGATTGGCTCTGATTGGGTGGCGGTTAGGAGTGGCTGGGGGCTGGTTTAAGTTAGGGGGGATTTTGGCTCGGATCGCTTTTGGGGCGTTGCCCCAAAGCACCAAGACGAGACCAACACTCACTTAACCACACCCTAAAGCAACCCTAAAGCCGCTGCTAAACCAGCAGCACACCTAACACAAATCAGCTCCAAACCACTCAAAGTCAACCCCAAACCCGCCCAATAGCAGCCTGGATGTCAGCCCTTCGCTTCGCCTAAATCAAGCCCAAATCACCCCAAGACCCACCCTCATGAAGATCTAAGCCAGCCACCCCAGCCACTCCCAACTGCCACCCAATCAGAGCCAATAGGCAACCCCAGGTCCGGGATGTTGCCAGCCCTGCGGAAAACCAGCAGTTAAAACACCAAGAAGAAAGAGTTCCCTCCCATCGATGTGGAGCCTGAGGGGAACGCTTGAGACCATTTTCCTCCTATCGGGACCTTCTGTCAGGTTCCATGTCAGTTGGAGGGGGTGTGTTGCCTCTTTCTTTGTGGCCCATTGGTTTGCTCCCTAAATAGTATGGTGATCGCATCTTCACATCCACCTGTTTGGTTTTCTTCGGCTTGATGGGTTTGGACGGGCTCTTCATTGTCGAGTTCTGGGCTTTTCTTCTTTTTGGGTTTGGACCTTTTTAGCAACTCCAACAAGTCCCAGACCTTTTGGCCCATCCGCTCAAGTGAGACACCCGGCTTGCCTCAGCCGATAGGTAGGGAATGACCAAGTCCTGGGAAAGGAAACCAGAGCCGGGGATGGTTTTGCTCGGGGTCATCCCGTTTCTCATTCCCTGCCTCCAAGAGAAGCTTCTGCTTCCTGATAGCCTATTGGTGCAGGGCGGAATCTCACTACCTTCGAACGGTACAGGTGAGCCCACGTTCCGAATACCGCTGGCGAGTTTTGCTCAGGCCGGAGAAGGTGGGATACATGGGATACCATTTGACTATCAGATGAAACGCAAGCATCTGCCCTCCAACTAGGTTTCAGCCCCAGTTTGACACGCTCACACACACATCCCTTCTCGAACCGATGGCTCTTCAGTTTGAATTTGGGGCTGGTTTCATCCCCCCCCCCAGTTTTGACACGTCCCTGCCTCTCGAGCTGGTGGTTTTTCGGCTTTCGGTTTGAGGCTGCCCCCCCCCCCCCGTTTGACACGTCCCCCCTCGAGTGGATGGCTTTGCTCAGGCTGGAGAGGATGGGATACAACATGGGCCTGCGGCTCATCGACGAGTTCCTGGCCAAGAGCGGCGTCAGCAGCTGCCAGGACTTCCGGGAGACCTGCGAGGTCTTGGCCAAGGCGAGGGACGGTTGGAGGACCTGGCTGTGTTTGTCAAAACCGTTTTGGGATCCCATTTTGGGGTAGGCGCACCACCAATTTTATAGAACCTATTTTAGTGGTTGGATTGGTTGATGTTCACTGGGGGTACCGATGCACGTACATAACATGGGTATGGGTCAAAATTTTCAACCACCAGGATATGGACCACAGGTTTCAGTCATTGTTTCCATTTACCGTTTGGTGCCATTTTGGGGTTACCCTATTTTTGACCCACAACTACCACATACGTATGTACACGCATACATATGACTCTACCTGTCCAATCATAGCTGAATGTGGCCGACTAGATGTTTGGGGGCCAAGGATGCCTAATCAGGAGCCCCGACGAGAAATCCCGGTGAAGCCAAGCAGAAGCAAACGTTGTGAAAGGACGAGCTGCTCTTGTCATCGCAACTTACTGAGATCCGATTGTGTCCGCAAGGGTGTGCTTTGTTGAGATTTAGGAGATCCTTTGTTCTTCTGCAGGTGCATGGGTTTTGTTTGTTCCATGTCACTAGAAGTGTTTCTTTGCATTTGTTGGTGCAGTGGTCCCGTTTGATGCCCAAGCCATCGAAGGGAGTTTCCTTGTCGCCTTCGGGGCAAGACTGGCCAGGTGGGCCTCCGCATGTTCCTCGGCGTGAGCGGAGAGATCGTGATGTGGAACAAGGACGGAAAGCGGAGCTGGGGGCGGCAGGAAGAAACCAGGGCGTAAAAAATTGCAGGTGTCTCTTCGACTGGCTGGTTTGGTGAGCGCAATTCTTGGGTTAGCGAGTGAAGCTCTACACAGACTGCCAAGGTTGGCACTCCTGCGACTCCTGCCCGATTTTTTGGGTGCCCAAGCTGGGCTTAAAAGAAACTCATGTTGCTTTCCCATTTGAAACATGTGGCTTTTTTTTTCAACACCAAAGTAAAGTTGGACACCGCCATTTCCAAGTTGCAATGTCCAGGTGTTTTTCCATGTAAGGACTGCCAGGACTGCGGTCGGGACTGGGAAGGCCAACTGAGCGTAGGAGATGACCGCCTGCTCCCTGGTCCTTCCGGAGAATCCTTTGGCGGAATACGTGGAGCTGCCTGCCAACCTCACGAACCGACTGCCTCCTGGCCATTCTGGCCAGAGAGGTTCGTGGGCACCCAAAAAAGGGGCCGTCCACCACCATTTGGGTGCGGCTCAATTAATTAACAAGGTGGGGCAAATCGCAGCTTTTGGTCCATGTTTCCACTTACCAGGGTTCCGTTTTGGGTACCGGTTGTTTGAGCCACTGTCATTTGCGTCACGATGCCTCTTTTTTCAACCATGGGAGCAAGCAAGAAGCGGCCCAGGGGGATGCTTGAGTTGCAAAAGTTCCCGGATCTGTGGCAAAGCTCCGTGTTGCGAAACCGATTTGCCCAAAGCGAAGCCATTGCCCCGCCATGCCAGACCGAGTTCTCCTGTTGGGTGCCGACTTCCGAACGGTTTCAGTTTACTCCCGCCTCTCGGGAATTGAAAAGCGACTGAGGTGGGTCTTTGTTGAAGGGGACTTCCGCAAAAAGCACGTGGTTTGCCTGATGTTTCTCTTTTGCAACCTTCAAAAAACGGGGGTCTCTCCCCCACCCCCCCACACCCAAAAGACAAAGTACTTTGGTTTTCCTGTTTGGGTTTCCCTTGAAGGAACACAAAAAGAAACGGGGGGTTGGGGGGGGGGGGTATCCACTCAAAAAAGAAGAAGACGAGAGACGAGCCACGAGCCCAGGTGCTACTCGAACCTCATCTGCGGGGTGATCCGCGGCTGCTTGGAGCAGCTGCAGCTGCGGGTGGAGTGCCGCTTCGAGAAGGACGCGCTGAACGGCGCCTCAACGAACCGCCCGACGAACCGCCCGGCCCGACGGCCCGCCCGCTTCCGCTTCGGGGCAAACCGGGGCTTCAGGGACTTTGGGGCAGGGTTTTCCACTTTTTGACAACAAGATAGACTTCAACCCAGGGTGGTTCATTCCGCCCAAAAGGAGAAGGTTCTCAACCCCACGATAGACTGAAATGTTCAATTCTCTTGGGCGGAATGAGCCACCCCTCAGTTGAAGTCTACCCTGTACTCAAGAAGTGGAAGTCTACACTGGATCCCGGGAGTCCTGCTTGGCCCCATTTTGTTTGGCTTGTAGGTCGCGACGTTTTTTTTTTTTTTCACGAGCTTCTTGTCCGGCTCAAAAGGAAGAAGCCTCAAGAGTGACCTCCAAAACATGAGCAATGCATCGCACCAAGATCCTTCCAAAGAAGATTCTTCAGGGCTTTTGAGCTGATCCCTTGGGCCAGTTGAACAACGTGCAGATCACAAAGCGATGCCCCCCCCCCCGGCATGTGAGACTTTGTGGTTACCACAAGGTTTGAGGAGGTAAGGAAGACGATGAGGTATTGTCTGAAGGGATCATCTTGGAAGTGTTCGGCATCAGAGAACACACCAATCATTTTGAGGCGGTTCAGGCGGCTGAGATTGGAATCTATGCTCACGTGGTCGTCGAGCCTAGAAGAAGTAGAAGCTGAACTTAAGCAGCCTGGTTTGGCACCGTCCATGATATCTTTGGTCAGGAAGGATCCAAGCTTTTGTTTGTTCTATTTGGAAGGGACTAGGGATCTACTCTCTGCCACAGACACCGATGTAGCGAAGTACCTTCTGAATGTGGTTCTCTGTTCTTTGGTCGAAGATTTGGTTGACACTTAGAGAGTATGTCGCAACTACCACATCTAGATTGTCTTGTAGGGTCTGGTGTTGTTTTTGTTCAATGAAATGTCTAAGGGACAGCCCATAGCACCAGCTAGTTCCATGTGAGCCCCCGGGTAGATGAAGGTTAGTAAGGGACAATCCCAACCATAAATAGCTTTTCAGGAATTCCGGCTTCTTAATTCCTGAAGCATGGTTCTGGGATTACGACCATTTTTACCGGGTTTCTACGATCTTTCTTTCGCTGAGGTGATGAGCATACGCTGATCCGCATCGAGCTGAAAGAGGTCCTGGTTGAGGACTATGACGACGACTGAGACCGCGCGGAATGGCCGTGCAGGGTGCGCTAGGTCTTAGGCGCGGTGCGCGCATGCCCCGATCAAAAGGATGAGGAACCCCTTTTCGGAGCAAAGACAGCAAACGGGATAAACCCCCCTGAAAATCTTGAGGCGAACACGGATAAGCAATCTCCACACCTGCCAAGATCCGTGGTTTCGTTGTTTCCTTGGAGTTTGGAGGATGAATACCGAACGCTCTGGTTCACTGAACAGTTCTGCAGAACCAGAACTGCTTCACCGGGCTCTGTGCTGCTATTTTGACGGCTCCCGGAATCCGCTTGGCAAGGGGCGCGCCCTGCCATCTGATCAGAAAGTGGCTGCTGTCCGCTCTCGCGGGCTCCGCGGGCTCCGCGGGCTCCGCTGGCTCCGCTTCTTTGGGGTTATGACTTGCGGTGCTTCTTTTGGGGCACGGAAAGTTTGCGGCTTGGTTCACTTCTCATTTCAGCCCGTTTTGCAACTTGGTTCCAGGATCGGGGGTTCGGGGGTTCGGGGCTTCGGAGTGGTACTTCCCATGGCAATGATCGTCTGCTTTCTTTCCTTGGTTTCCAAGGCTTTTTCCTTGTTTCTTGCATTCATGCTTCCTTGGCTCCATATTTTAGTTCCGGGATCATGGCAAACTTGATTCCTTGTTCGGCCATTTCTTTCGCCTCGCCCTCGCTTTCCATGGAACCACTCGCGTGCGACCCGCAGCCTGAGCTCAGCTTCGCCCCTCGAGAGAGATGCCGCGGAAGGCCTTCCGGGAGTTGGACTACGAGGACTTGGGTGAAAATTCAGCCAGGATGCGGACCGCAGGTGTTGGTCCTGGGCAAGCCACGTACCGAACGGGCAAGCCATTTTGGGGTTATTCTTGACCCACAGACTGTTGAGTTGGGGGGGAGGTGAGTGCAGATCCGGTTTTAAACCACTGAGGTGCGAGCCATGCCTCGGTCAAGACAAGAACACACATTCTCTGGAAAAAATAATGATTCGTGTTCTCTATCTTGGACTTTCTGGTCATGTTTTTTTCACAAACTGCGTCAGGGCCGATCCAGAGCCATGGACCCGCCGGATTCATCTCATCGGATCCGCCCAGGAGCGCGTGGAGCCGGGAGCGCCGCAGGCGCGGCGGAGCCGGAAGGCCTTCCGGGAGCTTCCGGAGGCGGGGTGGGGCCGAAATTTCAGGGGCGCCGTGGGGTTTTTTTGCCGGTTTTGGGCCGAGGGTGGGAGAGGAACTCGGGTCTGGCGATGTGCGGGTCAAGCTTGCTGCCTTTTTTTTCTTCTTCTTTTTCTGGAGGCGATGGGCGGGAGCGGTTCTTTTGAAAGGAGGCGGCTTCAGGTGAAGCTGTTGTGTTTCATCCCCGATTTTGGGATAGTTAGGCCACGCAGCCCAGCCTGAGAGAGGAGGATCAAAATCCAGAGAGGGTGAGGAAGCCGCAAGACAGAACATCCTTTGAATACAGAATGCCCCCCGACAAGTTGCCAATCATGAAAGTGGGTTGGGATCGCTGAGTGTTGAGCTAACAAAATGCTCCCGAATTTGCGGGGGAGATTGGATCCTTTGCAAGTCAGGACGAGGATCTCACGCAATTCGCCGTGGTGGTGCCAGCAACGGCCCTCGCCTCAGCAACGGCAAGCTATGTGCCAAGCCGTCAACAATCCCATGGAGAGGAGATTTGCGACGTCCGCTGACCTTCTAAAACTTCTCAAACTCCACTCCTTTGTTGGATTGATTGCGAGCCGGAGATGAGAGATTTGCGACGGCTGACCTTCTAAAACGCCTTTGGATTGGTTGCGAGTTGACCAAATCCCCCGGCCAACTGTGCAACTCGGCTCCCTGTGCACAAAAAAATCGCCCAGCTGTCGGCTTGCTCTCTCACCTGCTGCGCGAGCGCGATGGTCAGATGTCAACTCAGCTTGGATGCACAACAAATATGGGCAAAATGAAGGGCTCTGGAAGGCGCCAAATGTTACCAGGCAACACTACATGACCTGACACATGTCCCAGGCGTTCCTGGGTTTTTCGTTGCTTCCCTAGATTTCATGTTGCCATCGCATCCAAACCAGTCTTCTCAGGAATGGCCCTGGGCCCCAGGCGATCGCTCGCTCGTTTTGGAATCCGCGAGCCGAATCCGAGGTCTGTGTGCTGCTGAACGCGCTGCTGGCGGTACAGCTGGGCGCCTTACAGGGCCACTTGCCCGCCGGGGGCCCTGATCGCGCTTGCTGGTCGTCGGCCCGCAAGTTGATACATCCCCCTCGACGAGTGGTCTCGTGGTGTATCTTGGACTGTGGGCAAGGCCGAGCGAGCAAAGTCCAGGAGTTGACACCGTGAAGTGTCAAAAAATGTCAATCAAGTGACCCAGCAACGAGCGAAGGACACCGGCGGGCTTTGAATTGTCATGTCTCATTGAGAAATCATCGGTACCTAATTTGTTCCTCGGCCGAGTCGGTTTGCCTCTAATCCCAGGAGACCAGGCATCGCGAGCTTGCTCCAACCCGTACCAGTCTGTGGGTACTAGTACCCAAAAAGAGAGACGCGCATGGGACTATTTGGGTGATGCCACTTTCAAGGTACCCGTTTTGGTTGGCTTTAAAGGGAAACCAAAGGGACACCACTTATTTTTGGGGTTCCCCAGAAAAAGACACAAACCCCTGTTTCGAGCGAACGCATCTCAGGTGAATTTCCTGCTGGAGGTGATCTACCTCGCAGTGACCACAGTGCTGGCAGCGCTGATTGACCGTCATGCGCTGCGCAGTGGCCGCATTTGGTACGGAGAGATCGGAGAGAACTCGAGAGAGTTCCCCAACCATTGGACGATGGGGCCTGGTCTTCTGGCTCTCTTGGGGTCATTTTGCTGATTGCTTCCAGTTGCAAAGTCAGACACTGGTTGGTTGTTTCCCTTCAACCTACCACCTCGGGGGGTGAACTGGGGGTTCTTTGGGCGACGTTGAATCCGTCTTTTAGCAGGCTTTTGCAGACTCCACATGGGACACCAGGAAACTTTTGACTCTGGACGTCGCTTTGAGACTGAACACGCCAGGGCAGATTAACTGGGAACTCAACCCACGCAGGAATTTGGATGGCGGCAGTCACACTTGCAACCGACCTTCCCATTCCACGGCAGATACACGGAAACCGAAGGTGGGGGACATGGCTGTCACTTTTAAGAGCAACTTCAAAAGTGATGCATAAATCCCTGAACGTCTAATGTCCATTTCGGTTTTTGGTTGGACCCACACTTGCAAAGCAGCCTGCAAACATGGTACGAATCAATCCGGGCGTCTGATTTTTGGTACCCATTCCAAACAAAATCGCGCACAGTCCCACCAATCGACTGGGATGCACCTCGACTCATCTCAGGCTCCACATGTTCCTGGACTCCCGCGCAAGGGTGCTGAATTGCTCCGCCGCCATGGGCGTCATCCTCTCGGTGCTCAAGCTCAGCCTCGTCCACGAGGTGAAAGGGGGGAAAACGGGACGCACCAAGGACCCAGGGGCAAATGGGGTCAAATGCTTCCCGAAGATTGACATGCTCCAGAAAGCTTCTCCAGTTCGCATGTGGTTTGGAGCAAAACGCCTCTCAAACGTGAACCTTAAATGTGCCAAGTGTAGAGCCTCAACCCCTAGCAGGCCGGTTGCATACGGGAAGTTCAATAGCAGTGATGGGCCCGGTAAAAAGGTGAACCAAATTCAGCACATAGCGATGCATAGGAGCACGCCAAACACGTGTACGTGGCTCGTTGCATGGCGCCAGGCATGCATGCACCACGAACATTGGACAGCGATTGCAGTATGTGCATGTCTAACTGCGCTGCTGGTTGGCCGCAGGGGTTGCTGAGCGCGCGTGTGCAGATCAGAAGCCGAGTCGATTTTCCTTGCCTTCTCGTACAAGTCCCTCGCTGAACCGAACCCTCGGCCACGTCGTAGTAAATCTTCCAGGATCTTGTCTTTCTCCAGTCTATTCATTAAGTAATTCTAGGTTATAATTTTATGACATATTTTCTTGTATCGTAAAATCAAAATGAGCTTACACCAAGAACCTTTGGCACTTCTTCGTTCTCTTGTGCTTTGCCAAGTTTGATTTGCAACTTACGTCAGAACCGCATACATCGCATACACAAGGTTGTTTCGTCTTTGCTTGGTAATACCTTTTGAAGTAGTTTACGTCGTTCGGCTTCTTGTTGTAGTATCCGTCGTCCTGCTTTCTCCATTGAGCGTTTGCAGAGGCGTTTCGACAGATGAAGTTGTTGCATCACCTCCTTCAGATGAAGAGAACGTTTCGCTATCTATCAGTTCTGTGTTTCCAAACCTGTTCCAAAGGAGGTGAAAGGCTTCATCAGTCATTGGCATTTCAAATCCGTTTCTTACCAAGTAAGAAGGCATAATGCGTATATACTTATTTGTATATGTTTATATTAGTTTAAGTAATTTCATCCTCAATCGGAACTTTGCATATCAGTTTGTGCATGCATCATCTCCGTACATCCCCTCTTTTACACACAGTCCTTCAACCCCTGCAAACAAAGAGTTTCTCCAGTATTCAAAACAATAGGACTTAAACTTTTGTTCCGACATGCTTAAACCGCGGCAATTCCTTCCGAAAACCAAGCCAACTGTTCCCCCCAAAAAACAGCTCTCACCTAAATCCCTGGCAGATTTCCCAACATATGCGCCAATTTTGCCCAAATCGGTTGCAGCATCTCCTGGGGATTTCCCCAAAGCCGATGACAGATTTCGGGCAAATCAGCAGATTGTCACAAAGTGGAGTCTTTTAGGTCGTAAAACGGAGCATCTTTTGGGACAGACATTTTGATTGTTGCAGCTCAAGCTCAAGTCAACTTTCAGACACCACAAGCACTTTCCGACATTCCGTCATACGACTATACAGAGTGGCAAACAGACTGTGCATAACAGATATCCTGTAGCTCCTCGGCGTGCCACCAGTTGTCGCCATTGCCCTCGCCCTTTGTGGGGCGGATTGTCGCGACGGCACTTGCCGGACCCTTCAGTCCTACTTCGAGTGTGTGTGTGATGGTCACGGCGGGGGAGGCGGCGGCAATACCATAGCGTCAGCCCTTTGCAACGGAGGTATCCAGATTGTCGTCAGAGCAAGTTTTCAACTTGCATCTGTCAACAGCAGCAAACCCCTCGTCTTCAAGTCGAGATTTCCCCAACGTGCAGAGGATGAGGATATCTTCTTCTTGAACCGAGAGGAGGCTTTGAGAAGCTTGTGGACAGCTTACCGCCGCGGCCATTTCAACACGGACGAGGCAAGGTTCGTGGCCAAAGCCCTCTTGCACGGATTGAGCAATGATGCTCGGCCCTACCGTCGTTGGATTGCAAAGGGTGAGGTTGAGCTGGAACAGCGGTGGCAAGAGCAAGCAGTGTGGCAAACTCAGCATGCTTTCGCAGTTGCCTCTCCTGCTGCGGCATGCGAGTTTTGCTTGCGTGTGCCTGTGCGTCTGTAGACCTGGGACAGTGAGAATGAAGGCTTTAGCAGGCATAATGTGGACAGCCCCCACACAGTGCACGTGTCAGTCATGCAAAAGGTCATGCCGCTAGATCTTGAAAGGAGTGTGACTTTGCTTGACTTAAAGAGTTAGGGAAGGCGAAGACCGCATCCCTGGCATCCCCAGCATTCCCCCAAAAACCCGTGAACAAATGATCACTTCTTCTTTTGCAGAATGGCGTCTGCGCGCTTTCGCGGCTTGCTTTCTGCCATTGGGGCTGGGGATGCTGGTGATGCGGGTGATGCTGGTGATGCTGGTAGTGCTGGGGACGCTTGTTGCCAGATGAGGAATTTGGTGCCAACATTTGTCAGCTGTACTACGGGTAGGGTCTCTCGGCCTTTCGCCGCACTCCATGGGCGCCTGGGTTTCTGCAGAGCGTGTGCTCCCTTTCGGCCAAAGCTGTTTGAGATGCCCGTAAGCCAGTATGATTGATGTGTGTCAATATGTGCGGACAATGGCTCAAACAGTTCTTGTTCGGAGAATGGATAAGGTGACTTGTTGGTCCTAGAGTTCAGAACTCCTCAACTGTCTCAGGTATGTATTCTGTCGCAAACAAATCCAGTTGGCTCCCACCTATGCATGTTCTGCAGCTCGGCAGCTGACGTGAGTTAAGTCTCAAAGCCCAGCCGCGGCAGGCGACCTGGAACTCGGGGCTCGGGGAGCTGAACCTCATCAGGCGGTTTCCGGTTCCGTTGCGGCAGACCGGCGGGGTGTTTCTGGAACCCAGCCCTGCCGCCCAAAAACGCACACAAGAGGAGGCCCAAAGAAAAAAAAGCACAAGGGAACACATCTACGCATATTTCCTTCCCCCCTCCGAGAGAAAAAAAAAAGAGCACAAGAGAAGTCATCAGTGAAGAGATTTGCACCCGAACCAAAGTGGAATTGGATGCTCATAATGACCAATGCTGTTGGCCTGTCGAGCTGTTCTGATGCAGAAGCTGGCGCCTGGAGTCTTTCTACGGCAGCGCTTGCTGCATGCGACTTGGCCATACTCGCCGGCCGCCGGCCGCGAGCGATCAGGTGCAGAAGAGATCGTGGGGCGGAATAAATCATGACACTAAAAACGGCCAAGACGAGGGGACCTATTCTCGGGAGATGGCCCGCCCGAGTTGCTCGCAAAAAGATGTCCGTGTTGCTGTGACAGGCTGACGCTTTGGGCGCCCAGGTATTTGGCCACCTACTTCGCCATGAAAGTTCTGTGCCTTGGCTTGTCCTTGTCTGGTGCAGTGGAAGGCTGCAGCAGAAGTCCCTGGCTTGAGGATGGGATAAACTGCCGGAGAGACGACCGCGTCTTTCGTGAGGCACAACGAGGAGTTCTGCATCGACCGCGCAGCCAAGAAGATGACGGCATATGCGGTTTCAGGCTCGATCCATACCTGCTTCAAACGCCCGGCTTGCACGGGGCTTGCAGGCATTGCGCTGGGCATCTTCAGCGGCCTCTTCGCAGTTTCCAGCAGTTTGGGCTGGTTGGTGGTGCTGCATCTCGGCACTGCCATTCCCAGCGGCGTAAAGACGTATATTATCTTAATCCATTTCTCGATGCAAACGAGTTTTTGGCGACCCACTGCAGCGGCTAGCGAGCGGGGATTCCTCCCAGCCCCGCAAAGCCTCAGCTCCGAGGCACGCCATGCTGATGGCTTGGTCCGCGACCTGCCACGACGCGCTTGGGAGGGGCCTTTTCGAATGGCTGCCTTTGGTATTTGGCCCGGAAAATGGAACGGGATCCGGAAATTCCCCCAAGAAGCGCCGGAAAATGGAACGGCCCCGGAAAGAAGAAGAAAAGAGGTCGGCCCTTGTTGCATCCGAGCAACCCTTCAAATGGCGCCCGAGCCCGACCAGCCCCCAATTTGATTGGACTCTCCGAATTTCTGCCTTGCCACCGTGCCACTCGGATCCTCTTAGGTGTCTTCTTGTCAAGTCTGAGGTCAGCCAGTGCCGTTTGCACCGGAAGGGGAGCTACGCTTGAGCACCGTTCGGTACATGAAGGTTTCTGGACAGGCTCTAAGGCTGAAGTCCTTGTTTCTTTGGATAGTTTCAGCCGAGTTTCAGCAAAGCTCCGCAGGATTTGAAGCGCGAGGAAAAAGAATGCAAGTGTTGCGCCAGTGAAATCGCTGTGACTGAAGCACCGAGAGGCTGTGACTCGGGCCAGTTGGCATTCGCATTTTGAGCGGGGCCAAACACCAACTCACAAGCACAACCAGGGGGCTTCAAAGAAGCAAGAGGCTTTGGGAGTTTTCATTTCAAGAAGCACATTTTTTCAATTACACCAGCAAAACACAGTTGGTGTTCATTCTTTGTTAAGATTAAAACAGAACAGAAGTACACCACTTGGATTAACAAAAAACCATTCATCAATATTTGGTTTGGTTTTATGCCGGTTCTCCTTGTGCAAAGTTGGTTTATTTGGTTTAAACGGTTGGTTTTCCAACAAGAAAAACAAACGGGGGGGAAAAAAACGGAAGAACACCATTGGGTTAACTGGTTGGTTTTCCCAAAAAAAAACGGGGGAAACACAGAAAAGCTTTGGTTTTGGGATTTTATACCCGGTTCAAACCAAAAGACGGAGGCAAGGCATCAGCTCCGTGTGCCTTAGGCCGCCACGCACGGCAGCGAGCTGGCAGTCGAGGCAACCGAAGCTTTTTCAGCTCCCAAGGGGCCTCGACTGGCGCGTCGTTTTTGGAGTCGCGTGTCCTTGGTGGTTTTGATGGAAAAACAAAAGCGACGTTCCCTTGGCGTGTCCCATTTTTTTTTCCCTGAAACTCGTTTGAAGGAAATACGCCTTTTTCCTTTTGAATCTCAGGAGAAAATCATATCGGAGGTGTCTTTTTCGCTTGAGTTGGTGCCACCGTGTTCGGTGTTTTTTTTTGAGGACATCAGCTTCCTTTGGTGTTCTTGGAGGTTTTGAAGGACATACACATTTCTATACTGGAGGCGTATTTATTTTTTGGGCGTCTGTTTTTGAGGAACGCCCAAAGTAACACCTGTTTTTTGGTGTTTTTTTTGGGTGGGGGGGGGGGGGGGGGTTGGGAAGGGCCTTTAAAGAGACGCAACCATGTTGCTTGGCTTGACAAGGCGCTTGCTCTTTGCGAGTCGGTTCGCCCAACATGGCCCGTAGCTTCGAACCATGAGAGACTTGAGTCAGAGAGGAAAGACGAGGTTGCCATTGGCTTGGGACCATGGCCGTGATTCAGGGAGCCCAAGAAAGTCGGCCCAAACGCGAGGTCTCATTGGTCTCACAGAGAGGTCAGCTTTGGCAGCGGCTATGTAGTGAACAGGTGATCTGTGAATCTATTGAATACATTCACAACATGCCATTCATGATTGGATTGGTTTGATTGTTGGCTGGCTGGTTGTTGCTTCCACATATTCCTGGCACGCCCTGTTGGCTTCCAACCACAAAGCTGTCGTGAAAGACCTCCGCTGAACCTTTTGGGTCCAAAGAAACGGGTGGGAGAACTGTCCACCGAGAGGCGCTTCTGGCGGCCAGAGCGGAGGTTGACGCGGAGGCGCAATCGGATGCAATCCGCGGGCTTCGTCGTTTTGTTTGGGGGCCCTGCGTTTCAGTGGTCCTTCTGGTTTCGACCAATCGACCAAAAGACCAAAAGTGTACACCGACCCAAGTGGGTCAGCTTGTTTGCCGAGGACCAGGAAGGCAACACAGCTCTGCAGATTGTCTGAGCCCCAGAGCGTGCTGGTCAGCATCGAGTGGCTGCCTTGGCCGGCAGGGCGTTGTGCCCGCCCCAAGACCAAGGCGCTGCGCTACTACCACGGAAAGATAGCGCCGGCCTGGCAGATCTTGAGATTCGAAGCTGAGATTCTAGATGCAAATTTGTCAGCCAGGGTTCCACGATTGCTTTCGCAAGAGAAAGCCGACGGCGTGTCAAAACAGCTGTTCTTGGTTTCCAAACGGCCAAGTTGATGCTTTCCCCTCTAAAGTCTCGAGCGGCACCGACATCCTGTTGCCCCTGCCAGCCTCAAATTTGGTGATGCTTGTTGCTGTAGCGGGCTTGGTGGTCAAGATCATGAGGTTGACCGTGGCCAGGTCCATACTGATTCCTCTGCGCAGAAGGGACGATGGTCAAAGCGCCAAGAAAAGTTGGGTAGGGCAGAATCGGATAGGCAGATAGGCAAACGGGAAGAGCAGCTTTGAGGGTTCAGCTTTACCCACACTAAGGATCTGGAACGAGAAGTTACATTGGTGTGGACGGCGAGCATCAAGTCAACTGGCACGTATCAACGGTTGAATTCCAGGGTATAGTTGGGCAAGTGGTCGGTGTTTTCATTCCGCGCTGAGCTCTCATGGAATTGAGAGGAGTGCACTGACCTGCGGATGCAAGAGACTGAGCCGTGAGGGAGGCGTTTCTGTGGACCATAGCTTGTGGCTCAAAGGATGTCAGCCACTCACTGAAGGCCCAGTGCGCGACGGAGCGTGTGGCGACTGAAGATGCGTCTCGCGGTCTGTCGCGTGCGGCGTGTGAACCAATATTGTGTTGTTTTTTGGGAGACCCCCCAACCTTTTTTTTTTAGGTTTCCTTTTAGGTTGCTTCTTTTGAACCAAGCCATTTGGAGAAAGGGTACCAACTCCAAAAAGGAACAGACCCACATGACAGCCATTGGTCGTGAAGGTTAGATGCGGTTAGATGGCTGCAAGGGTTCGGAGGCCACTTTCCTTGCCAGGTAAGTGGCCATGGCGGAAGAGGTGCGGGCGTTGCGTTTCACTTGGATCCATTTTGATTTGGAAAGAACCCACACTGCTTGCGAAAAAGCGTCCATATTTTGCACATATTTCGCAGTTGGTGTTGCCACTCGTACCGTTCCGGTGTCACTTTGCTTTGCATAGCCGGGTGAATCCCGCTTGGCCACAGAGACTCCACGGCGACACTCAGTGAATCCGTGAGGCGCCCGCAAGCCCCGCGGGCGATGCCCAGGCAGCTGTCTGGCACCGGTCTGTTCATCACTCGGCCGCCACTAGACATGGCAGTGGTTGTCAAAAATATAAAAGAATATGGACCCAAAATGGGAACCCTGGTAAGTGGAAGCATGGATTAGACCTGTGGTCCCATGGTTGAAGTTTGACTCACAGCCATGTGATGGCACCTGGTTAGCCGAAGCCAATTCCCAAGCCAGGCGGAGCTTCGGATACAGGGCCGTTTTCTGAACACTTCCTTGCAGGAGTCCTGCCCCAAAAAGGGCCAAACATTGGGCCAACGACTTGGCGCGGAGGACAGCAATTGGGTTGCGAGAACTATTGCAGCTAGAATCTTCCTACCTCCTTCACACAGGGCTCCTTCAAAGATACATTTTGCCCATTTGAAATACGTTGCTTTTTCCACCAAAATGAAGGGACACCACCATTTAATTAGAAGGCGATGTTAAGGTGTATAATGCAAGGATCCCTGTTCACACTGAATGTGCACCCGCGTGTCCTGCGGCAAAGAGTTTGTGACAGCCACCCGACGTTTAGCATTTTAGCTGTTGAGCTGCACACCCCAAGTCGCCACCAGAACTCACCGCCATACTGACATGTGCTGTTGAAATCGTATCTCAGACAAGTGGGACATCTGAACCAGTCCCCAATGTGTTGACGTGTACCCCAAGCCTTTCAAGCTTGCTTACTTCGAACATGTTTGGCATGAAGATGGATGTGCTCTCAGAACATGCCGCGCGAAACCGAACCCGCCCAAACCCAACCCCTTGTCTCCCAAATACTCCAACCGGAACGTGACAGCTTAGCGACTCAATGGTCGGAAGGAGCGTGCACAATGCGTCATGTTTTTAAAGGCCAAGCCCCCCCCCCCCCCCGCGTTTTCATTTTTATCTTGTTTGTTTTTTTGGTGGGGGGGCAGGGGGAGAGAATACACAAGGACACACTGACGCAGGTTTCATTTGAAGGGAGGCCGCCTAACTCCAATGCCCCAACTCCATCGCGGCTTTTGGCATTCGACAGGCGCCAGTGGACGAGGAGTCAGCCAGCCGCACGCGTGGAGCCCGAAATCTGAGCGCCGAAGTGTGGATCTCAAAATGTTAGGGCCATTCACCGGGTTCCCCTTTAAAGGTCAACCCAACAAGGATGCCGATTCTCTTTTTCCCAGGAAAAATGAACTGGGCATTTGAGTTAAAACAGGTGCTGCGCAGATGCAAGGCCATCGCAATTGGTAGAGCTGGAGCCGGACGGCGAAATGGCGTGCAGCGGTGCACTTGTTGAGTCATGCGCTGGGCGCTCTCAAGGTTCTTCACCGGCATCGATGCAGAAGCCGGCAAGAAGAAGGGCTCCAAGGACAAGAACAGGCGCGATGGTGAGTCGGGGTGGTGGAGACTGCTTGGCAAGGATGGAGGGACCCTAAAACATGCCTACAGTCCTGGCTGTGCTCTCCTGGAGACTTGCGGAAGGTTACCGGCATTGGTGGTTCTTCTTTTGCTCCAAAGCCGGATGCCCATGCTGCTCGCGGTCTGAGATTGATTGCAGGTTCAGGAATCTGGAAGCCACAGATGCCGGCAACAAGATCATGACTCACTTCCAGGAGCGGTGAGCTGCCTGCCACCCCCGAGATATCCAGTCTGGTCGGTTGCTTGTCCCAAGCGCAGGCCGGAGCTTGAAACGCGGCCAAGGCAAAGGTTGTTTTGCAAGTTGGCCATTGGTACGGGGGTGCCCTATCTTCTCAGGGACCCAACAGAGGAGAGCAACATCAACGAAAAAGTCAACAAACAAATTGGGATCCTCGACTCCTCGACCCCCCTAGGCTTCAACCCCCATCAAAAGAATGGTTCCCCCTCAATTTTTAGATGACAAGCCCGAAACGGTCACCAGTTCGAGTCAACCGCTCGCCGGTGGCCGAGTGCCTTGCACGCGAGTGAGCGAGAGGACCTCACGCATTTGGCCAACTCCTTGGATCTCCGCATGGAAGCCCTCCTCAAAGAGCACGAGCAGGAGACTCGTCATTGTGGGTCACAATAAACCCAGAGGTCATTTGTGGGTCAAAATCAACCAGGATATGGGCCGCAGGTTTTGGTCTTTCCATTCGTTGGGCAAGCCATTTTGGGGTTCCCATTTTGACCGCCGGGAGGGGCTCGGTCTGGGTTTCTGGGTGTTTTCTTTGGGTATTTGTCAGTGCTTTTTTCGGGGAGCCACTGGGCTTTTTCAAGGGGAACAAGGGAACAAAAGCGAAGGCCGCGGTTTTTTTGGGGGGAGGGCCTTATTTTTAAGACACGGCCTGGGGTCGTCTTTGAAGTAAAACGAGTCACTCGCATCTCGCTCGCTTGAACCACGGATTCTGGTGGGGCTTCTCGGGTGGCAACTCTCCTTGGAGAGCTCGGATCATGCGCCAGAGACATGTGCGGCCAGCTCGTCTTGTTTTTTTTCTTTTTCTTAGGACTTGGAAACCTTTTGGTTTAAAGGGAAACGCAAAGGTAAGCCGTTCGGCCACCTGCAAAAAGACGAGCCATGTCGAGTCCATGGTTCATTGGAAACTCAGGTTTCCACGAAACCCATGACGACTCACTGCATCATACTGCATCGGAACCTGCTTTTGGGAGGATTTCTTCCTGGCATACAAGACCCACATGTACAAAGACCTGGCCTCAGATCTCTTTTTTTTCCCACTGGAAGTCGTGTGCAGCCATGGCCTGACTGAGGTCCAGAAAGATATCAAGCTGCTCCGAATGAAGGCGACGAGCCCGTTTCAGAAGTGACGACTTTGGGCCCCTGAAGGGTCCCCCCTGCGCTGCATCCACATGTTCTCTGAAAGCAATCGACATTTTTGTCTGGAAGCAAGCAGAGTCGTGGGATCATCTGGTAAGAAATGTCGACCATCGTCATAAGGGTAGCTACTCAGGCAAGCAATGGCTCACATCAGGAGTTTGACAACGGCACATCTGATTCTGGGAGTTTGTCACCACTTCGCACGGAGCCCAAAAAGAGGAGCCCCCAAGAGGAGCTCAAATCGAAGTGTTTTTTCTTCTTCTTCGGGTCCATGTTAAGTCGCTGGAGAGTACCTTTTTGCCACTGGCCTCCTTTGCCCGGCTTTTGCGCTTGTTTTTCTTTTTTTCCCCCCGCAGGCGGAGCAGGAAGAAGCCAAGACCCGGGAGGACACCAAGATCAAGGCGCTGGAAGGCGAGCTGGCCCGAGCCTCGGAGCTAGAGTCGCTTGTGAGGCTCAGGCGGTTTTTTTTCGGGGGAAAAAACGGGTGACTTTGGGCTTGGTTTGGGGAGGCGGCAGAAATGCATGAGGTCGCACAGGGCTCCAAAGAAAAGAGATCTCCAGCCATTTTGCCTGGCCATTTGAAACATAGTGGCTTTTTTTCCACCAAAATGAAGTTGGACGCCAGCATTTACCAGTTGCCATGTTCAGGTGTATTTCATGCAAGGTCGCAGGTTGCGGCCCTATGTCTTGTGAGCGGCATAGTCCAGCACCGGACCCGAACACCGAATACGCGCTCGGGTTTCGGGTTGGCGCTGGAGTTGGGTGCAGCTGAGGACCGCTTCATGACGCAGGCGATGGGAATTTCAGGGCTGGACATAGGCCAAGGACACACAAGCATAGGTGTCCTTTTTGGTGGTTTTGGCCGAAGAATAGATGGGTTTCCCTGGTTTCCCTGGTGGTTTAATCATCTACCAGGGAAACCCATCTATTTACCCTAAAGGGACACCTATGCAAGGTCTGAGACAGTCGAGCCAAATGGAGTTTGGGGACAGCTTTGGAGCCTGGGAAGAGCGGGTTTTTAGACACGCCGCTCAAGCCATGGGTCAAAAGCCAAATCGCGCCCCCAGTGAACATCAACCAATCCAACCATTAAAATAGGTTCTAACATGGGTGGTGAATTCACCTACCAGCTAAAATGGGATCAACCAAAACGGTGTTGACAACCACAGCCAAATCACCGGCAGCGTAGCTTTGGGTGGATGTGCCGCAGCCATTTACGGCTGTTCCCATTCCCAGCTGTCTTCCCAGTTTATCCAGGCTGGGATGCATCGGCAAAATGGGGACCCGTCCCTTCTAAAGGAAAGTCGACATCCCCCGCCAGGTTGTTCAAGAAGGTCTCACGCAGATACTAAAGAATAGGCCGATCCCCTGCCAAACACGAGTTTTTCAATCAGATCCCATGGTACAAGAGTACAATCGGCCAATCCCTGGATACCAAGCGCAGCTTGGCTCAGCTTCGCCTCCGAGCCGCTCGCCGCTCGCCGCTCGAGGCGGCCCCATGGCGCGCCTCTTCGCCGCCCTCGCGGTGGTGGCCGCAGCGGAGGTGCGGGTGGCGCTGGAGGAGCACGTGGCCTTTCCCTCGGCCTGGCAGGCGGGGGGTTCGAAGCGACCGAGAAGTCGAAAGGCGTCTGGTGAAAGCTTGGCAAGGCTCCTGAAAAAAGATCGAGATCCATTTTGCTTTCCCATTTGATTCGTAGTGGCTTTTTGTTCAACAAAGTAAAGGTGGACACCACCATTTACTAGTCGCAATGGGTGTATTTCATGTCAGGATCCCTGCTTGGGGGCTCATATGGAGTGCGGAACCCGGCTTTTTCCCACAAGCTTAGGGTCTTTCAAAGAGAAGATCATGAGGCCTGTGGCCTGTGGAATCCTTCCCCCCACCCAGCTCAGATACCTTGCAGAGGATGCAGCATTAAAGAGTCTCACTCTAGCTTGAATCTTTTACTTTAGATGTCATATATCAGCTGCTTGGCACCTCACGGCACAGTAGTTCAGCACATCAGAAGTCAGAGCTCCCACATCAAACATGTCAGCAGATCTAAGTCTCAATAGCGCTCCAAACTTCTACAACATCCCAAGAAATCACACCCAAGCCGCACAAAAAACGCCCCCGTTCAACACCTCCCTTCGCCCCCCACTTTCCAACATCTCCCCACTCCCCGCCTCGCTCGCGGCACGTCAGGTGGCGGGCCCGGCAGAGGCCACGGAGCTGCTGGAGCTGAGCTTCGCGGTGCGGCAACGAAACCGCGCCGCGCTGCTGCAGGCGCGGCGGCGCCGAAACGGACGGAGCCGGAGGGATGGCCCGCGACCGGAGGGATGTGGAGGGAGTCAGACTGTCAGAAAGATCTGTGGGGGGAAGGGCGGATTGGGGGGGGAATTGGGGGCGTCTCGCAATGGTTGGTAGGGGAAACACGGCAGTGAGTATGGTGAGAAACTCACATGTGAGTTGAACAGTAGCGGGTTTGGTTTTCGGTTTGTGTGACTTCAGGAGTTTTGCACGGTCAGTGGGTGCAGTTTGTCAGGCGCTGGAGCGTGTGTCGGATCCTTCCTCTAGCTCTTACGGGCAGCACCTCAGCAATGAGCAGGTGAACACCATGACAGCGCCAGAGCGACTCGGCACTCCGATGTCGCCGGAGATGTCGGCGTGGGATCTGATCCTGTTGAGCCTTTGCATCAACCTCCGGAGCTCCAAAGGCAACACGTTCATACAAGTGTGTCTTATCTGTTAGGACACCCCCTTGCTTCGTGGTAAAGGTAAACCAAGAGAAACCACCATTTCGGGGCTCCACATCCTAACAAAAAGAACACAACCAGTGTCCTCTTTCACTTACAACTTAAACTCCGTTGCGCCATTTGGCTGTGGGTCAAAACCAATGGTACCATTTTGGGGCAGGTGCACCACCCATTTTTGTCTATTTTAGTGGGATTGGGATGTTCACTGAAAATACGGGATTTTGACCTACCATTTCAAATCCTGAGAAAGAAAACCGAGCCACGCAACAAGCGGCGCGCGGCGCACCCCTCAGGCCCGAGCACCTCCAGGCGGTGCGCGAGTTCCTGCGCCGCTTTGGCGCCGAGCCCCAGGACGCCACGCCCAACGGCCGCTTGGATCAAGAGCCGAGAGGCGAGAGGCAAAAGGCGGCCGGGCGAGCGGTAAGGTTTCGGAGGGCGATTCGTTTGAGGAATGCTTCCCGTTTCTTGTTATGGCTTAAGGAAACATGCCCGGAAAAGAAAAGAAAAAAGGAAACACAACTCCGGAGCTTGTGGTGCGATGGCTTTCGAGTTGTTTCCAGTTTTTTCACTTCGGCGCCAGAGGTGACATCATTTCGGCCACTGTGCCGGTGGAGGTGGCGGAGAGGCGTGCCGTTCTGTTCCCGAGGTTGTTGCTTGAACCCAATTTCTCTTGGCTGGTTTTTTTCGCCGGAACTTCATTGGGGTTTCCCCAACCTCTGTCTCTCAGCCTCCCCCTCATTGTTTGAGTTTGGATTTGAACCTCTGGTTCTTGTGGTTTAATCCGAAACCACCCCGAAACCACCCCGTGACCACCACCAAGCCACCAGCCTCCAAACCACCCAGAGGGAGGAAGCTGAGTTCCCCCCTGCGAAAGATATGGACCTGCAAGCACCAGGATGCTGAACACCAGCTATGTGCGCCTGGCACACAGCAGCGGAGCGGTTCTGACCCGAGCTCTGGGCTACACCCTGCCGGAGGAGGCTGCCGTGAAGCCGTGCCGTTCCAAAAAATGTCGCCACAGCAAGGGCTTGCCGACTTTGCAAGGGTGCGAAGAGATTCCTGGCCGGTCAGGTAGAGCATGTTCGGATTAGCTTCCATGGGATGTCACCCCTCCACGATTTGCTTGCAGACTGTGCAGCCCGGGCACGAACAGCTCCCTTCAGGTAGAGCATGTTCGGAGCTTTCCTGTTTCCCTGAGCCACCAGTCCTTCAGCTCGACGCCCGGGTGCGTTTGTTGGATTGGTCGAGTGCCTGAGCGGTGCGGCACTTGACCGGGAGCACTGGCGACAGTCCGGTGGCTGACCACCGGGTTAGGTCTCGACATGGGGCTGGACTTCCTTAAAAAACACACACACACACAAAACAAAGAAAAAGAAACGGTAAGCCAGATGTGGATTTCCGTGCCGCAGACTGCGATGCGTCGAGTGAGCGCTTTCTGCTTGGACCTTCCACCGTCAGGTGGCAGCCGCAGTGGATTTCGTGGCGCCCACTGTGCACGTGCCAGGCCTGCCGGTTCGGATGGACGAAGCTTGCAAGCCAAGGCTCATCAAGCAAAGCTCCATTCTATGTTTTGGATTGGTGGTTTGAGGATTGGGAACCGTGTTTGGGATTGGTGGCTCTACGCACAAACCAACCAATTTTCCACGTTTTTCCCTTCTCCCACTCGGGTATTGACTGGCTGATCCGGCAGGTGTGCGCCGGCCGCGGTCCCCGGTCTCCGAAGGCTTGGGATTCAACACCCCGAAGAACCTCAGGACCGACTCGCGGTCGCGGTCGGTTCCGTTCGCGCGCGGTGACGCGTGTGTGGGAGGCATGAGGGCGGTGCGTGGGAGGAAGCTGTACAACATCAGCGTGGAGGGCAAAGCCGCAGCGAACAAGATGGCCGTGACCGCGTTTCTGGAAGAAGGCGCGGCACTTAAATTTAGTTGAAGGCGATACTGTAGGCTCTGAACCTTTCCTGATAGCCTCCAAGTTCCCGTAAGAGGAATGTGCAACTCATCATGAATCCTGCCCTTCCAGGTCATGGTTTTGGCTGAAGCAACCCTTGCTTAGAACTTCCCCCCCCCCCCGCGCATTTGTTCTGGGCAGTCGGGAATCAGACTCCAATACATCTGCAAGCAACAATGACCTACCCTTTTTGAGACTCGGTTTTGGAGTCTCATCGTATTCTTATGTCTTGTACCAGGTCAATGAGATTTAGATTTCATTCAACGAGCTTCCACGTGATTCTTTCAGGTTTTCTCGCGGCCCCCGCCGCGAGGCTATGGCGAGGGCTCACTGAAGGCCTTCTGGAAGATGTTCTGCGGAGGCGCGAGACGGGCTGACGGGTGGGGATACGATGATTGAACTGGCTGAAACGATGACCAGTTCAATCGACCAGCCTGTTTATTTTAGTGGGGGGGGGGGGGGGGCGGGGGTTTTGGCCAAAGCCAAAAGTGCAACCCCGGTGTATGGGGACAGCAGTGATGATGAATGTTCCCCTCCAAAAGTGGTCTGATTCCCCACGAAGCCAATTGGACACCCCTCCTTGTTGATAAACAGGTTGGTTGATTGATATGGGGTCAACATTATCAGGTACCCCCTGAGGGACAAGGATGCGGAAGAGTCCAAGCGGAAGCTTGAAGAATGTCCAATCAAGTTTAAGGGGAATAACAACCAACCCTCAATTGGTGTTTTGGATTGGTTGTTTGAGGATTTGAAACCCTTGAGGGGAAATAGTAAAGCAGCCTCAAAGCGCCAAACCACCAATCCAGACCAAGCAGAGGTCAGTGAAAGGGAGATCGACATTGCGCTTGGAACTCCCAACAGTTGGCTGGTCCGCGTACTCGCCGCTGTGGGGCTAGAGTTCCAGGTTGTTTTTTCGCTCAGGTCGTGGCTTTGGGGCTCTCAAGTCATGGTGAGCCGCTGGCTGATAGGGGGGCTGTCTCTTCTGATTGCCATGATGGCAACCCAAGCGGCGTTTTCAGGTATACCAAGCCCTCTCTAGGCCTCAGCTTAGTTGGTTTTATTGGCGACTTGCAACCAGTTGGTATGTCATGCAACCAGTCTGCAACCTTGCAAGTAGACCAACACCTCCGCTGCCCCTGACAACTGAAAAAAAAACACCAACTACTGGGGGGAGACCCTAATCCGACGCCCCCAAACCACGCCCCTTGGGATTTTGTTTTCTGGGTTTTCCATCAGATTGGAATCGGATCGCAGGCATCACCTGCGGCAAGGGCTCTCCCAAGCTGGTGGGCGATGCCACTGGGGGCCGAGCCGGCGTGGAGGCCATGCTGGACATTGCCCGGACGCCCAGAGGTCGTTCGCCCCGTTCCCCCCAAAAAAGGGGGGGGCACGTGCGTGTGTCGGCTTGTTCTTGGGATGTGCACCCCCAATCAAACGTTTTTTTTTTTTTTTTTAATACCTGAAAGGGTACCCTCAATGAAACACAAACCCGCTTTTTTGGGACTTGGACCCCCATGGTTTGGTTGGTTTAAAGGAACAGGAAGATCGCCACCGTTGTGTTGTTGTTAAGATTGGACCGCCAATCAATCAGCTTCGGTGTTGTTTGTTTGGTTTCGCCTTGAACCAACACGAAAAGCCCACAGAGATCTATTCCAAACCCCATGGGCCAATGGGCAAATGGTCCTTTTGGTCCCAATTGGAACCCAGCTGAATGGCATCCATGCGCCGCAACCTTGCGGTACATGGGCTACCCGTCGGAGAACGGCCGTTCGACGGAGGAAGCCACCCGTCCACTCACGTCGGGGTTTTCGGCCCATGGGGACCAATGAGGGCCACTTCGGATTCGGATGAGTTCTTCCTTCGAAGCTGCCCCCATAGTTTGATGCGTGCCCGGATCAGTGGCAAGTCGAAAAAGGCAGGGCGTCTGCTTTCTGTAAGACAAAAGAGCAAGAGCAAGCAAAAGCCATCTAAAAAAGTCCTTCTCCAACCAACCTGGGCCTTTTCAAATCCGTGGGTTTTGGCGTGGGTTGAGGGGTTTTTGTTTTGGGGCGCAAAGCGAAGCGCAGATGGGAAAGGAGACCATCACCGGGGTGGCCGGCAACGTGGAATCCGAGTTCTGGGGCTTCAAGGGCCGATCCAAGGAGCGAAGTCGGCCAAGTCCGATCCCAAGCTCAGGGAATCGGGGGACGACGCGTGGCGTCCGGAGGTGGAGGTGGGCTCCCGCCGTGTTTTTTTATTTTTTTTCATATATACATATATATATATATATATATATATATCCAAATGGATATATATATATATACATTTGGATATATATATATATATGGATATATATAGATATATATTTATTTGGGGGGGGGGGGTGGCAAAGGGAAACCAAACCAGGACGCCGCCTGATGCTTCTCTTTTTTTGGGGGGGACCGTATCCCTGTGTGCTGTGCCCTTGTTTTTTGTTTGGCGGGGTCCCACTTGTTAAGACACCAGGTGGTGTTTCTAGCGGAGTGTCTTGGGAGCAACCCAGAGTGATTTGCCTGCCCAGTTTAAGCTGCGAGGCCAGTCTGACAGAGGGGCAGCTCTGCCAGCTATTGAGAAGCCTGAACCCTGTGTTTTTTCTCCAGATCCGTCGAGTCGTTTGCGCATCTTGCGCTTGTCCGCTTATGTTTTGAAGATGCAATGCAGATAATCTAAATCTAAACAAATGATCATGAAGGTCCATACTAAACTTATATTCATGATGATGTCCATGTTATTCAGTACAATCTAAACTTACAAAATATATTCATGGTTGTCCATGCCTTTGAGTGCGTCCCTACCAAAGAGCCGAGGGCCCTGGGCTCCGCTGATGTCATGGGTATGGGTCAAACATCCAGGAATCGGACTGCAGAATTTATATAGTCCTTTCCAGTTAACCGAACGGGCAAGCCATTTTGTGGTTACCCTATGTTTGACTCACACATGAACCAACAAGGCGCCAGCCAGTCCCGCCCTTGACCAAGCGTGCAGACTTGGCCGCCGTTTTGCCTTCCGCTGCCCTGGTCTGGGGGCTCCGTCTCATGTCCCGAATGATTGATGTGCTGTTTGCAAAGGGTTCTAAGCGCAGTTCGTATTTTTAGACTTGCAGTAGATCATTTGCACTCAAATTCATAAACAAGTCAACATGAGTTCAATTTTTCAGCTGGAAGGGAGGCATGTTGCAGGACAATCCCCAGAACGAGCCCTTCATGAAGTGGCTCACCACACTGAGCAGCACCTCGGACAAGGACGTGCCGAAGGCGGGTGCAGGGTGTGCCACGTGCGCAATTTGCAGCTGCGCAGTGTGAATACGCTCTCTCTCTCTCTCTCTCTGCAGTAGTAGTGTTTGAGCTACTTTAACACATTTTAAGGTGATATTTGCTCAATGAAATATATTTAGGTGATATTTGCTCAGAGTTACAGTGGATAAACCCAAGCTGTACTTAAAGTATCCAAAATCCCGGTATAAAGGAATAGAACCCCAAAAATGCCCAGATGCCCCATGCAATAACACCCTGGCAATATGTGCAACACCGGCTGTCAACGGGCTACTCCGCGTGCTGGTTGGGCGCTTGTGAAGGTCTTCTCCACCTCCTACGGCGAAGATGAGGGCTCCTTGGCGTTCACGGGCGAGACGCGGCGAGTGCTTTTGTTCGACGGTACCCTTGTCCTTCCCCAGAAGTAGCTCCCCTTTTTGCTTCTTTTGGGGTCCCTTTGTTTTCCACCAACCAGGCAAAGAAGATAATTGTTTGCAGTGGTCCTAATTCCTGCCTAGTTTCTTGGCTGGTTTATAGAAACGGAAACGAAAAGCTTGGTTTGCAGGCGGGTTTGGTTTTGATGGAAACGGAAGTACCCTTTCTGATGGTACCCTTTTTCACTGTTGGAAGCGAACAGGAAGAACATACTCTGTTTAGTCCCTTGGACACATACCCAGTTCCTTCAACCTTCGCGGCAACTTTGAGCACCCAGGCTCTTGGTCGTACGCGGCAGCGCAACGCCTGAATGTGGAGTTTCAGAAGGCGAAGCGCCTTCGGTGCTGGGACCCGATGGTGTTGAAGAGAAGCCATTTGCACTTCCACACACGCCCACACGCCCGGGCTCACTTCTACTTCTGCAAGAGTGGTGCATGCCTTGCTGAAAGTGGACTAACGTTGACCTGAAATCTCTCACTCCAACCTGTTTGCTTGCAACATCCTGCACCCATGCATTCTGACCTCAAGCTAGGCAATTTGACCTTGAACATGTTGACTTTCCTCGGCCGATCCCCGAATCGAAGCCACGCAGAGAGCGCCGGACCGCGAGCCGCGCGACTCGACGCGCGCCCCTTGGCCAGGCTGGCGCCCGCGGCATCTCGTTGCTCTACGCCTCGGGGGACGAGGGCGCGAACTGCGAGGGCCAGAAGTTTGTGCCGGAAGGCGAGGGGACGAGGGGTGAGCCACGTCCTCGAAGCCCAAAACCCAAACCGAAACCCGGGTAGAAGCTTAGAGACGCCATTAAAAAAGGAACAGCGGAGATCCGCCTTCTGAATTCTTGATTTGCATGGTTCTGGGTCCATTTTAATAAAGGATTTTGAGTATCAAGCAAGATTTGATGGGGGTTGTGCAGAGGGTATGAAGCTTATCCCAGGGTGAGCTGACTCCCAATTTGGGTAAGAAAGGGGATGAATTGACCAAAATGAGTTGGAATTGTGCCTTCTGCGTGTACCGAACTGTTGCAAGCTGTGAGGCAAGCGCTTGGATATTTGCCGCGGAGAGAACATCTATGGGAGGGGATCAAAAGGTTCCACTTCCGATGGAGCAAAAACAACAACGGCATCACGATGGGCGCTTTGGAAATCCCACGTGTTGACAGTTAGGCTCTTCCAAGATTCCCATCCGAAAGTTTCCAGCGCTTGCCTTTCGGGTGTGTTTTTCGGCGCAAATGGCCTCAGCCTTTGGTGTCCTTTTCTCCCTCCAAACCCCGCGAAGGGTAGCGTCGCCTTCGCCAGGGCCCGGGTCCTCGCCCTACGTCACCGCAGTGGGCGGCACCGCGCCGGGCCGCTCCTGGCCCGAGCCCGGGGATGAGGCGACGGATCGACGACGGAGCCGGGGGTTTGGGTCGAGGTGCTGCGTCCAAAAAGGCAAAAGGAATGGAATGCGGATGTCAATCATTCTGGCAAGCCATCAAAATCCGGGTAAAGGAAGGTTAGGAAGGGGTAAGGGATAATTTTGGCCTTTGTAATTCTTTACATGGTTCTGAATAGACCATTCAATACGAATCGGTTTTGACTCAGTTGAGTAAACAGCTTTTGAAACGAGTGCTGCATGTCGATCCGCGTGGATCTGTGTTTGGGACAGGCAGAGACTGCCATCGGCTTGAGCTCGGGCGGCTTCAGCAACTACTGGCCCATGCCAGACTACCAGCAGCTCGCCGCAAAAGCCCGGGGGGCTTTGTTTTCCCCATAACATGTGAGTCACAATCAAAACCTGGGTAGATGAAGGTAAGGGACAATCCCAGCAACATGTGAGGTTGGTGAATTCCCACTTTTTGAACTTCACCCATGTGGAATGGACAAGAGGCATTCACCTGAAACGAGGTCTTCAACCTTCAAAGTTCGGCAGGGCTCCTTAAAAGATCTCCATTTTGCCCATTTGACACATATGGCTCTTTCCAAAATAAAGTTGGACACCATTTACGAGGCAGGCAATGTTCGGGTGTTTTTCATGTAAAGATCCCTGGGCAGACATTTTACCTGTGGCCTCGGACTAACAAACTGCGAGCACAGTGTGCCCGCCCGCTCCGAGGAAGAAAGCTGTCCAGGCGTACTTGGCGCAGAGTGGCTTGCCGTCAAAGAGCCTGGGCTACAATGCGCTCGCCTCAACTCGCCTCACATGGCCATGAGTCCAACTCCAAACCGTACCCCCAGTGAACATCAACCAATCCAACCGCTAGAATAGGTTCTAAGCTGGGTGGTGAATTCACCGAGTCGCCCAAAGTGGGCTCCACCAAAACGGGTTCTGACCACCGCCATCGACAGCGACCACTTCGTCCCCCGGTTCTCGATCCGGCCGAGGTCTCCGGGCGGGCCTACCCTGACATCGCCGCTCAGGCCGGAGCTAAGATCACCCGAGCGAGGTGCGTGGAGATCAATCCAGAGCCAGACATCTTTTTTTGATGGTGGGGGTGGTGTCTCTTTCTTGTGAGAAGAATACTTTTTTTTTTTTTTTTTTTTTTTTTTTTTTTCGGGCGGTAGATCGAAGGCCAGAGGAAAACCACGATGTTCTTGCGGGGATCCCCTACAAAAGACATACCCATGTGGCTTCGACTCTCTTCCGCACTGCATGGCGCCAAAGCCGCGAGGCCACCAACTTCTTCGTCATCGCAGGGCTCCCTGAGCCTGGGGTGCCAAGCACTCAGCCGAGTTTCTGTCAGCCGTTGCCCGGTCGGTCTCTGGAATGAGGTCGGAGACGGATTCTCATATTATCTGTAAAAAAATGAGCGACAATCAAACTGAAAGAGATCAACTGAAAGCAAAGCTTAAGGGGTGAATTGAGCGCTCAGAAGAGCAAGTTAGACGGCAAGACTTGCTCTCCCCATCGTGTGGTTCTCTTATTCAACTTATGTTGCAGTGTGTAGCTCTGAGCTGATGCTATGAATCAGTCGGGTGTGGTTTCTTTTTGCGAGGCTCGGTGCTCCCGTTTGGGCTTTAAGGGAACCCCAAAGGAAACAACCCTTTCATTCAGGTCTCCCTCAACTGTTGGTTTGGGTCGTTTGGATTGGCTGGTTCTAGAGGGCAAATGGTTGAAACATGTTGAAACCACGGGCTCCAAACCACCAATCAGGAAAAAACATGATTGTTTGGTCGGTCCGTTTTTGTTGGAAATCAAACGTCAAAAGGAAACCACCCAAACCACCCCTTTCTTTAAAGCTGTCTATCTTTTTTTCGAGGCTTGGTAGCCCCGGTTGGTCTGTCCTTACCGGGAACCCAGATCGGTGTGGCTCAAAAATGGGGGTCCAAAATGGCACCAAAAGGTAAATGGAACCAAAGACTAAAACCGCGTAACCCCAGCTGAGCCACAATCAAAACACGTGTATAGATGAAGGTTGGCCCAACCAGAAATAGCTGCGGCCTTCTTAATCCTGTAAATGGTTCTGGGGATCGGTTTACCATTTTGGTACCGATCGGTTTTGGTTGCGACTCAGCTGTTTCATTTTGAGCCACACCCAAAAAGGAGAACCTCCTGTGAGCCAGGTCGAAATTAAACCACCAGGAAATGGACCGCGGGCTTTGGTCCATGTGTCCATTTACCATTCCATTTTGTGGTACCTAGTTTGGACTCACAGCCTGTCAAAGGGACCCAACGAAAACTACCACATATACATGGCTGTGGTTGTCAAAACCAATGAGATCCCATTTTGGGGTAAGTGCACCACCCGTTTTCGAACCTACCCTACGGGCTTTTGACCCGTGGCCACATATATATATATATATGTATATATATATATATATATATGCAACCCCCCCCCCCATGGACCCTGGTTTTACTGCCTTTTGGGGATGGCAAATCTAGAATTTCCAAGTTTATATTCTCGAAATTTCCAATTGTGGGTCCCCAAAGCGTGATAATTTGGAGCCCGGAGTCCTCCACAATGTCCCAGTATGATACCCTTTGCACATAAAATGTTACTTCAACTAGAATTGGAATTTTGAATATAGTTTAGTATGGATATAGTTTTCAAAAATGTGTTTATGTTCAATTACAGCTTAAACAAGCAAATCCTTTCCAAATAGCAGCTACATGCAAATGTAAATATATATGTTCGGCTAAACTCCAACTAATCTATAACACAAGAAGTTAGATGGACGTTTTTTTCCCAAATATAATCCAAGTGGTAAGTATAATCTAAGACGAACAACTCAATTTGCTTTTGATAATATCAAGTGAATAGAGACTACATCTCAAATATAATTCATATTAAATATGGCTAAACATTTGGAAATTAAAAATAGGATCTGTGTTGTTTACATTCTGGCCCTTTTGTAGCATAAGAAAGGTCCGACATTGAACTTGTTAGACGGTGTTCCAAAGGGAAATTTCAAGGGAAGAGAGGTTCAAAATCTAAAACTATCTCGAAACAGGGATTCTAGCTAAACCGTTGTATTTAAAGTTCTATTTGCGCAGGAAAGTTAATTCTATGTCAAAAGGTGGAGGTAGTAGATGAGCAAATGTGGACAGGTAGTTGAAGAGGGTGGGGGACGGTGTGTGAACGTACATACATATGTATATCTATATATATGTACACATACATACACACATATACAGTACCCCCAATGATCCTGCGCCTCCTCATAAAATACTGGAACATGCAGTATTTTTGAGCGTTGCACCTGCCTTTGTTTACCTCCTGGAAAGGGGTCAACATGAGTATAGCTGACATGAAGCTCACCAAAAGCACTTGAAAGTTTGTCTTAACTTGAAAGTGTGTCCACTGGATCGCTAAGCACTTGAACATTTGCTACTATCGGATGGAAGATTCAATATTGAAGATTACACAGAACACTTTCCTGAGAATTGTCAATCCTGGCCAAACCCAAATAGCATTCAAGTTCTTCTAACACTTGAAAGTGCTTTACCACTGGATTGGGGATCAATATTGAGGAGCCCACAAACCACCACTTTCCTGAGAATCATCCATCCTGGTCAACCCCTAAAATGTTCAAGTTGTTCTATCACCTCGAACATCCGTTACCACTGGATTGAATTTCACGGAAAACTTTTCCGAGAATCTTATTGAACACCGAGAGTATTGGGACAACAATGGAATTTTCAAAACTTTTTAAAAATTATGGGATTCAAGATTCAAGATTCAAGATTCCCAGAAAATATTTTCTCAGATTCTTGAATCTTGAATCCATGATTTTTAATAATTTTTAAAAATTATGGGATTCAAGATTCAATATTCAAGATTCCCAGAAAATGTTTTCTCACATTCTTGAATCTTGAATCTTGAATCCCATAATTTTTAATGATTTTTAAAAATGTCTGAGTTGTTCTTGTATTCTTGGATGCATTCAAACTCTTTGAGATTGCAGGTGCTGATGTCATTGCTTTTATCACATCTGTATGCATGCATGCGTATCATATACATGTACGACCCTCCCCCCAATTTTGACACAAATCCAAGAAGCAACAAGAAGCATAAAACACTGGAAAATACAGGTCAACCGCACCAAACCAGGGTCCATGGGGGGGGGGGGGTACCATATATATGTATATATATATATATATATATTCCCTTTTTTTTGCCACAACGATTTTTAGGCAAGACGGAGCGATCTCTGTGAGACAGGTCGGGCACCAGCTGCGCCTCGCCCACGGCGGCGGGGGTCATCGCGCTGCTGAACGACCTGCGGCTCAGCAAGGGCCAAGCCACGCTGGGCTTCCTCAACCCGCTGCCCGGAAGCCCAGAGAAAAGCCATATGGCCAAAGGTCATCAAATGCCCGGGGTTAGCCCCCAGTGAACATCCCAATCCCCAGTAAAATAGGTTCCAAACTGGGTGGTCCACCTTTATATCAAAATGGGTCGTTGATTGAATTGGGGCGCCTTGGTTGAGTTGGAACACCCCAAAGTTGGCTGTTGTGTTTTGTGGGGAAACCAAAAGGAAAGCAACCGATTCTGAGGGAAAAGCCATATGGTTGTGGTTGTCAAAACCGTTTTGGGATCCCATTTTGGGCTAGGTGCGCCGCCCAGTTTCGAACCTATTTTAGTGGTTGGATTGGTTGATGTTCACTGGGGGTACGGGATTTTGACCCATGGCCATATGATTGATTGGGCGGCGCGCCTTCTTTCTTCTTTTGAGTTGGAACTCTCTCCCTAAAAGAAAAACGCTGGCTGGCTTCTAGAGTGTGGTGGTGCTTGAGTTTCCAAGTCGTTCTTAGGTTTGGGCTCATTATTTGGTGTGCCTAGAAACAGTTTGGCCGCAGGATCTACGCCAATGCTGCTGGCTTCAATGACATCACCACGGGCAGCAGCAGCAGCGGCGGTTGCGATCAAGGATGGCCTGCAAAGCAAGGCGCTCTCTCGGCAAAACGGGGGCATGGGACACTGCCTAGATTGAAAAGCCCGGAGAACCCCGACTACCCTTTGCAGGTCACACTTTTCACATGGATGGTGCTGCAGCGCCGGACTGTGTGTGTGTGTGTGTGTGGAAACAGCTACCAGAACCACGACCACCACATCCACCACCACCCACCACATCCATCACCACCACCACCACCACATCCACCATCATATCCACCACCACCACCACATCCACCACCACATCCACCACCACCCACCACATCCACCACCACCACCACCCACCACCCACCACCCACCACCCACCACCCACCACCCACCACCCACCACCCACCACCCACCACCCACCACCCACCACCCACCCACCACCCACCACCCACTACCCACCACCCACCACCCACCACCCACCACCCACCACCCACCCACCACCCACCACCCACCACCCACCACCCACCACCACCACCACCCACCACCCACCACCCACCACCCACCACCCACCACCAACACCCACCACATCCACCACATCCACCACATCCACCACCAGCACCACCAGCACCAGCACCACCACCACCACCACCACCACCACCACCACCACCACCACCACCACCACCACCACCACCACCACCACCACCACCACCACCACATCCGTCACAACCACCACATCCGTCACAACCACCACATCCGTCACAACCAGCACATCCGTCACAACCACAGCGGCAGTGCAAAAGCCTCTTCAATGCGCACAGCTTCGGCTCTAAGAAGTGAGCCTCTCACTTCTGCTACCCTACTTCTTGCGACATCCCCTTTTTGACCGCCGTTTTCGAGTCACACAAACCCGATCGCCAGGTTGGGACGCCGTGACCGGCATGGGCACCCCGAACTATGGACGCCTGGCTGAGCTGGTGACGCAGCTTCCGGGAGCTGAAACTGAGCTGGTGGCCGCGGCCTGAGCAGGTGTGTCGTTCTTGGGGGACCCCCCCCAAAAAAAAACATACATACATGCATGCATGCATGCATGCATACATACATACATACATACATACATACATGTATAGATATGTTGGTTTTCTTTTGGGTTCCATCTTCAAAGTCACATTAGCTGGCTGTGCTGCTTTCTCTGTGGTGCTATTTGTGCAATCTCTGAAACCAGTGCTCTTTGTTGGAAACTTCCGCCCACCGGTTCTCGCAACTCAAAAGTTACTGCCTTGTGGGCAGTCGATTGTTGAGCTTAAACTGCCAAAATGCGCTTTGCAGAGAGTTGTACCGTGCTTAGGTCTTCCAAGAATTGCCACAAGCCTCCTGTTGGTTTAATTTTGACCCATTCGCACTATGGCAACTTACATGTTTGTTTTGCGGCAGTCGGTAGGAAAATGCAAGGAATCACGCATTCATCGGGAAAACAGAAGGCCATGGATAAGCGCAGACCAAGTCGCACAAAGAGGTTGATGTTCCCCACCTGGCTCAGACAAGCTCTAAACATGCTTGCAACCATCTATTCAGCACACAGGAGGCCCAAACCAAAAATGGTGCCTTGCTTCTGTGATGTTCGCGATCAAGATTTCACGTTTGTCCGGAGGAGATCCCCCCCCTCCCCGCCGAGCCCCCGAACGTACTCTGAATCAGAGTGCAGTTCAGCTGCCCTCAGTTCGCTTGACCGAATGCAGATTGGGTGTGGCACATATCGTCTTCCAACTACTTAGCCAGTCAGTCGTTAAGTTGTTGAATAGCCTAGATGGCCAGATGTTAGTCATCTAGTGCACTAGCTACTTGTTTTTCTTTTGTTGTTTGTTCTTTGTTTGTTTGCCTGGCTGACTGTCTCTTTGTCTGTCTCTCTGTCTGCTAGTTTTGTTTATTTGGTTGTTTGTTTGTTCAGTAGGATGCATAGCGGGCTAGGCAAGTCGTCTCGTTGGCTGACTAAATCCATGGAACGTCACAACATTTCAATACAAAGAGCACGAATTACACTTTTGGACCCTGGCTTTTGTGTCACTTTCGCATGGCTGCCGCCTCAGTCGCGTGGTTTCACATGGTCTTCACGCACTGGCAGTTGTCCTTTTCATTGCAAGGGGCTGCTTGGTCACGCAACCCACCAGCGAACACTGGCATTCTGGCCTTTCTCGCTTTTCGATTTAATGCTTTTCGAGTCGGAATCAAATGCCGTTTTGTGGAAGCCCTTGCAGCTTGGCGCAAACTCGATGAATTGGGTGAATGTTAGGGGACCCTTTGGTACAGCTTAATGACGTGGAGGTTCATGTCCACCAGCAACTTGTAAAGTCCAGACATTGAAATGTCCAGACATGTGTGGATTGCAACAAGGCGTTCTTTACTTTGTGACACACTCTGTTGAGCTCATGCACGTGAGTCAGAGACATCCTGATTCGGCGGCAATTCACAATGGAGTGGGTACGCCGTTGCGCATGAGTCACATGGTTCGCACAGCTTTGATTCGAGTTGCAACTGGAGTGTGGAGTCGAAGTTTCGATCCCAGAATTTTCTGGCTCCAGCTTTCCCGGATACAGCTCCACGCCTCGCTTGAACTTTTCGCCATGAAGTTGGCCTTTGTGGGCGCAGGGGTGGCTTTGGCGCAGCTCCTCCCGCTGGCTTTCGTGCAGCCCCTGCGTGCCATGTGGGCGTGGTCGGCAGGCGGGTAAGGCGAAGACTTGTTTGGAGGTTTCGGGGGTGTGAATCTTTGCGCGGCTAAAATCAAACCGCATGTCTTTGAATTGGCATGAAGCTTGCTGGTTTGCTCAAACCTAATCATGCTTGGGAGGGGTCCTAGTTGCCTCCCCCCCCCCCCCCCCGGAATCATTCTTGCGCCACTCTTGCGCATGTGCGCCCTAAGCGGGATCGCTCCCGTCAGATCCGCCCAAGTGCAAATCAGCGGCTCCCTCCAGCTGGACCTTCGATGGCAGCGCCACGATCGCGCACGGGGCGAGCGCCAGCGTCACCTGCACCAACGGCAATACCCCCACCACAGCCACGGTGTCCTGCCCCAGCAGCACTGGAGCGGATTTCCATGCGTTCGGGGAAGTTCAGGGTGGGATCTCAAGGGGTTTATCCAACCACTTCTGTGATACAAGGGAATCTCCCCTTTTATATGGTAGGTTCGTCTTTGGGAAGCCCTTTTTGTTGAATGACAGATCATTCACAGAAGTGGTGATTTCCCACAGCCTGGTCATCGAGATTTGGTTCTTGGGATTCCTTTGGCTTATACAAATCAGAACCCGATATATATATTTTTTACGACACCCACCGATATGTTCAGAATATGTTGTGTATGCTCCAGTACAAGAGAGCGGAAATCAGCGGGGGGGAAAGGAGTGGAAGGGGTTGGTGTGAGAATTGATTGGCCCAGCCGAGTCCTTGTGGCCAAGATTTGGTTTCAGCATGCATCCAGGCACTATTGTTACACCTGACAACGTTGTTGGCTGTATGTGGTTCGGCAGACCATGGGTGGACTACCCAATCTTCGTTTAAAAAAAAAAGAAAAACAACTTGCGATCGGTGCGATAGGCAGGGAATGAGAGTTGATTGGAATGACCCCGAGCAAAAGCATCCATCCTATGGTTTCCCGTAATTTAAGGGAATCCCCAAAACCGGTTCGTTCAGCCACATTCCCTACGGAGCACCATATCGCAGCATCTGCAAAGAATTGTGTGCAGGAACGAGCCCGGATACAGATTGGTGGGGTCCTTGCGGTTTCGGTGATGCCTGCTCCACGCAGAAGGTGGTGGGCTCGGCTTCTTATTGCGGAGAAGCCGGCCATGGGGCCATGACGAAGATCGGATTGGGCACCTTAGTTTTCGCAGCTGTTCAGCTCACTCGTTGAGCTTTTTGCGCCACGCTTACGCATTGTTTTAGCTTTCCACTCCGCCTACGAATGTGTGAGGTGGGATGGATAAGCATTTGCAGCCTCAATTCCAGAATCCGCGCTCTCGCTCAGCTGTTCACTTTGCCTGGCTGCACAAGGATGCAGCCATTGTGGCATACTGGGGTCTGTCCCAATTTCAGCCAAAAGAGTCCGACAAAGCAGATCCCATCGAGTTCATTTTGAGCGCTTTGTGGCCAGCTTGTCCCCTTCTTGGCGCGACGTGTGCTTAGGGCCAAGCGCAGTGCTAGCAGTAACCCTTGCCCCAAGCCAACCTTTCGGTTTCCCCTTTGTGGGTTCCCATTTGTGGCCCCAAACGGCTCACCTTATATATATATATATACACATATAATTACCTATAGGTATACAATAAATAGATAAATCAATAAATACATTAATAAATAAATAAGGAAATGAATAAATACATAAATGAATAATAACATCTATATATAGAGAGAGAGAGAGAGAGAGAGATGCTGTGTTGCCTGAGGTCTGAGGCGCCTTCGGATGGCTTCAGCTGGCTTCGACCCCCCCCATTCTGCGGGGCCCTAGGGACCTTGCGGTGCTGCCAGGGCGCTGCAAAAGGACGCGAGTGCGCGGGCGAGAGTCCAGAGTCTGGGCCAAGAAGTTGACCCGGTGGGTCCTTTGGGAGGTGTCAGCAGTTTTGAAGCATGACCAACATCCAAAAACTTGAGTCACTGGCTCAAAGCCAAAATTTCTGGTATTTGGAGGGTAAGGGACGGCTTCCCCTTGCTAGAAATGGGTGCGGAGATCCGCCTCGGCAAGTCTTTACAGGGTTCTGGGTAGACCATTTTAAGACCAGGTTTTGGTTCTGAATCATCTGCAGCACTAGCTGACGTAGCCATGTCGGGTGCCAAATGCCGCCAAAGCAAATCACTCGTGAGATCGCCAGGCACTTCGACTTGACGAGCTCTGCAAGGGATACAAGAAGGAGGCAGAACTGATCGAGCGCAGTTTGGTGTTTTGTCACCCCTTCAGAATGTTTCTTGGTGATCTTTCTCAGCCCCGCTTTCTCTAGGGTATCATATGTTTGGCCAGACCTCTCGGTTTTTGCCATGGTAAATACCCGCCCCCTTTTCTTTTCTTCGTCGAGGGTTGACATGGTAGCGTCTGAAACGGCGGCTAGGTGGACAAATGGAAGGCCAAGGCCGAAGCGCTGGATGAGGAGAGCGCTTGCGGGATCGAAGCGGGTTGACCCCGAGAAAGAAAACGAAAACAACCAGTTTATTCACCTGAGCCACGTGCTCAAAACCTGGGTAGATGAAGGTTCGTAAGGGGCAGTCCCAGCCATAGCTGCGGAATGCCGGCTTCTTAATTCTTGAAGCATGGTTCTGGGTGGACCATTTCAATACCGGGTTTTGACTATGACTTTCACGGGGCTGGGGGTTTTCCCCCTCCAAAAGTGGTCTGATTCCCCACTAAAAGAGGGATGGAGTCAACATTACGGAGTCTTGCTGCAGCTTGGACTTCTTTTCGGCGCACTCCACAAAGGCGATTCCTTTTGGCTTTCCTAAGCCAAACATCCGGGCAACCAGAAGTCTTGAAACATGGGCGTTTATATATTTCCCCCTAATGACGATGGGTGACTTCTCCCATTTAGTGGGTGAACTGTCGTCATTTTAGTGGTTTTCCCCAATGGTCATGTGGTGGTGGTGTTTCTTTTGGTTGTCCTCGAAACCAACCGAACATGGGGTATCCCGAAAACAGAGACACCCACAGGTGGATTTGTATCAAAAAAAATGGACGCCCAACACGGCTTGGGGCTTCCTTTCGATTCTTTGGACAGCAACCTCAAAATGGGGTAGTCCAAAGACAACACCCGCCCACGTGCGTCTTTCCGGTGCCGGAGAGAAGTTGCGGCACGCTCCGGCACGCTTTGCAGGACCGAAGGTTCTTGGAGGACCAGATCAAAGGCGCAACATGGGTGGACGCGGCAAGAATGACACGTTATCCACACGTATACTCTAGAGTATACCTGGCCCCGGCAACCTACCCATACAACAAAGAAACACATCCCTCGAACTTTGGGGGCCTATTGCCCATGTTTGAAGGTGTTTTGAGGATCCAGGTACATACTTTGTATGGCAGGTGTCTGTTTTTTGGTGAGAATGCGTCAACTTGGTGCCAGGTGCCAAGCGCCAGAACAAGGCCAGTCCACCAGCCCAATGTGCGGAGCGTGCCGAAGTTGGGCTCGTCTTTTTTTGCCCCCCCCCCCCCCAGCCTGTCTGTGGCTTCGGAAGACCAAAAGGAGAACTCACCCATTTTAGCGGGGCTTCCCTGATTCAAAGGACAGGCGCATGTCGGGACTGCCGCCCTCGAGCTGAAGAGCTGCAAGAGCGAGACGAAACCGCCAACCAGCCAATTCTAGAGGGTGCGCTGGAAGCACGATTGCAGCTCCCAAACACAGAGCATTGCCAGGCGACCTTTTTCCAGAGATCGATGTCCCAATTGTCCAAGAACAGGCGCACAAGTTCTTGTGCGCGCCTCGAGCCACGCCATGCGGTCGAAGCTCGGCCTCGCGCTGGGTGCCGTCTTGCTCTACGCCGGCTGCTTCTGCGGCCGTCCGCTGAGCGGCCCTCCTGCGCGCGTGCGCGCGGGGCGCACGCAGGTGCGAGCCGCCCTGGAGGACCTGGACTCGGACTCGGGGCTCTACCGGGCGGTGACCAACATCAAGGTGCGCCTGGCGCCGGATATCAACGCCCCCAGCCTGGCGGGCGCGGAGAGCGCCAAGCTGAAGAGCGGGGAGTGGGTCTCCGTGATCAAAGAGGGGGAGGTCTTCCAGGCCTCCGAGATGAAGACCAGAGATGGCCAGGTCTACCTGAAGCTGGCAGACCAGGATGGCTGGGTCTTCGGCAGGGGCATCAGCGGCGAGTGGGCCGGCCGCAACATCGTGACGCCCATCCCGGACTCCGAGGCTTTGGGCGCGAAGGCGACCATCGTGGGGAGCCTCATGGAGCGCCAACTCATCCGCGACTCCTCGGACAAATTCGCACTCTACTTCGTGGGAGGGGCACTGCTGCTTGTCCTCATCGAAAGGATCTGGGAAGAGTTCGCCTGATTCTCCGCAGCGGCTTTCTCGCGCCCTCTGTTCTCGCGGAGCCCGATCGGGCTTAGCGAGGGCTTCCCGGCCGGGCTTCCCCATACGGGGCCTTGCGGCATTGACCAAAGACGCCATTGACCGAGGATATGTTTTTTCCGCGCACGTCGGGGGGAAAGGCTTGGCGACGCGGAGCTGCGTTTTCTGGAATGCTTCGCTCGGCTTCGGCTCAAGCAGATGCCCAAAGCGAGTCGACCTGATCTGACCTTTCGAATTTTAACATTCGGCCCATTTTTTGCCACGGCCCCAAAAGGTAAACCTTTCATTTCTGACTCCTTTGGGCAGCTGAGTTTGAACCATGGGGGCCAAGTGGAATTAGTGGAGCTCGTAGGACCGGGTATTCAGGCAGGTCACTTGCCATGGCATCCGGCGACGATGGAAAGGCCAGGACCCTTGGCAGTCTCAGTGCGCCTATCGGCTCCGTTGGGCAAGCGAATCAAACGACCCAGAGATGTGAGGACCAGATTTGTCAGAGCTTGGCCCTGAAAGGACGTCGGTCACCCGCAACGTTGCTTTGAAGTTTTGACTATGGATGTGCGGCGTATGTTTCAATCCCCAGGCGAAAGAGACGGAGAAGGACAAGGCACAGAGCGAGTGACATCTCGAAGAAGTCACGATCGGCCATGTCTAGGCTGGTCTTGACACAGCTGTGACTCCCGCATATTCCCGCCTTGTTCCTACTGCTCTTTGGATTTGTTGATTATCAACCCAAAACACCAAAGCTTGAGGATTTTCACACTTGCCCTCTCAATTCTCCTGAGGACTTTGACTTTGCCAGATGTGCTGCCAGATTAGCGGCGCTAGCTTTGAGCTGCAGAACCTTGGCTGAGTCTGTCAGAAAACATGACTTGCCGCAAGAGCCCCCGGTTTCGCTTCAACCCTTTGGACCTGAAATCAACGAAGCCGGTGCCACACGGCCCCTACCAAATTCGCCTGGCAAACATGCAGCAGTATCCACAAGCTTCCCTTCTCCTGCCACTGGAAACACGCTGAAAGCTAGCTTGAACTGAGCTTGGGGCTGTTGCCATGTTGATTGTTTGTATGTCTTCTTGGCCTTTTTTTTTCGTGGCCAAGATTCGCCCCTTTCTGTTTCAGAAGGCGCCTGGATGTTCCGCAGCCCCATTGGAGCCTGGGGAGCGACAACACCGCGAGTTGATGTGTTGTATGCTGACTTCGAATTGATCCGGGGGATGAATCAGGGCTGGTTCCCCTGCGAAAAAGGGAAATTATTCTTATTTTTTGCGAAAGAATCCGAACTTCATATGACGAGTTGGTAGCATCTCGGGACATGTTGTTGGCCCTTGCGGGAAAAAACAACAAAAAATCCGCATGTCCAAGAAAAAGGAACACCGGGTTTCCCAAGCCTACGGGTCTCTACGACCCCAACGGGCCCCGCAACTCACCTCGAATGCCTGGCGCCAGGCTGAAAGCCGGGGGCCCGGCCGGCGCGAGTGGCGGACGCTGCCAAACATATTTGGGGAAACCCAAGAGGAGCCATGGATCCACGGCTCGGCACCGAGTCGAGGCATTTCGCACAAGAACTGCACTTCAGACCCGCTACTGAGAGTGGCCCTTCGCGTCGGTTTCAGGCCCCGATTTTTTTTTCGGGCAGCATCAACTTGAACCGTGCCATGGCAGATTTATCTCCATCCCGTGGAGAACTGACACCGGGAATCACCGGGATGTGGGAACCCCCCAACAAAAATGCCAAAAATATGTTCCTTTTGGCTCCCCCTCTTCCGCCCAAACCCAAAAGGGTTCTCCCTCCAAAAACGCGCCATGCCACACGCACGGTCCACCGCCCACCTGCCAGTCGACCCGAGGCAAGCCATCGCAGCCCGAGCCGGTCGCAGCCCCGGGCTTCGGATCGCTTCGAGGTGCCGAGGTGCCGAGGTGGCGGGGAAGTGAAGTTTGAGCGAGTTGAATTCCAGCCTCGGCCAGAATTACGGCCAATACGTGTGCCCCAACGTCCTGGTCAAGGTCCTGTGGGGCGGAACGGATGTATTGGGGGCAGAATTAGGTCCCCCTTTTTTGTTTGTTTTTTTTTGCTTTTTTGGGGCCCCTTTGTTTTCCACTCACCAGGCAAAAAGAAGACATGTTTCTTCGCTGGGGTCCTAATTCTAGCCTAGCCTTCAAGTTGGACAGACAGAACTCGAGTCCCAGCGATTTCTGTTTTGATGTCTTAGCACAGGCGGATCCATTGAAAAAAAATCACGCCCACGTGTTTGGCCGTCTGACATGAAATAATCCCCGGAAAGGAAGTGGCAAGTGGCAGACCTTTACGGCGCTCAGAAAAGGAACAGGTCCAACCGTAAAGGTCAGGTGTAGACAGGATATGATTTGTGGTTTGGAGGTTATCCAGACTGTCATGAGCAGGACGAGGATTTGTTTGATAGCTGTTGCAGCGTCAGAAAGGAAACCCGTCCTTTGCCGGTACCAACGGAATGGCATGCAGTGTGCTTGCCAAATTGCCAGAGGATAGGAGTGCGTACATACTAGTCAACTCACCGAGTTCTCCTGTCTGCGGGAATGAAGCTGATAAAGCTTTGACCATTGTACATTGCCAGACATTTGGTTTCATGGGTTTCCATTAGCAACGATTGACCAGCAAAAGCAACTCTGTTTGACAGGATTTGTGTTATAGTCTTAAAATAGAGATCCCACAAAACACAAATGGTTGGTTCCGTTTTTTTGTTTCCAGCTCAAGGGTGCACACCTAAGACAAAGGCCAACCCCATTCATGAGGCCAAGAGCTTGCGACGCGCTAAGTCCGAAGAGGATCCCGAGCTGTTGGCCATGGCCAGGGAAGATGCTGCGGCTTGGCGCGACCCAACTCGCCTGGACAGGTTTGGGGATTCAGATGCGGGGGCCCATCAATAATATTCACGTGGCCATGGGGGTCACTTTTCCCATTTGGTGGGAAAATAATGGTTTTGGTGGTTTTGCAGAATGGTCATCAGATGTAAATGACCTTTGATCAACCCCCATGTATGCTAGGAAGAGGAAGCAAAAGAACATGCCCACTTGGTGCAAGTAATGTCAGCTTGACCGACACGCCAGGGACTCATAAGCCTTAAAGCTCAGCCACTTGTGCCCAATCCGGAAATCCAGGTGCCAGCCTTCCAAAAAGCCAGAAATCGACGACGGCTCCGAAAGACACGAAGCATTCCACGGACCGTTGCGCTGCCCAGAAACGTGCAGCTGCCCTGGCGGACGTGGTAGCGCCTCGACTGAATAGCCCAGAGGTGTGGCCACAAGTCAAGGTTTGGTCCTGGAAACGGCTTGCCCAGTGGATCCGTTTACCAGTTTTGTCGGCAACGAAGGGAACCGCACCCTTTGAAAACCAAAAGGACCATTAGCTGGTTGCCGTTGTTTTCCGTAATTGGGATCCGCTGGATGATTTACTTGGAGCGTATGTCTTGTCACAAGACATCTCCAAGTGGCTTCTAACAGGAAGCCCGCCTTCGATCATCTGAAAGGGTCCACTTGAACTCCGAGAACCCCTGCTCCCTTTGCCGGACATCATGTTGGTTCTCCGTCAACCGCTCTTGAGATGGTTCCAACTCTTCAAACTGGCCTTCACCTTTCCAACTCGTTTTGGTTCAGACGGGGCTCCGAACCTCCGGTGGCCAAAGCCCCTCCCGAACCCTCCGGTGGCCAAAGGGGAGAAAGACGGGCGCAGGACCAAGTGGAGAAGTTTCAGCTGGACGACGACTTTGACTATGACAACTGCTCCCTGGAGCGAAAGTGTTGGCCAAGGGAACTGTGGTTTGTACTCACTTGCTGAATAGGGATTCACCACAAATGCGTCCCAAGTGTTTGCCGTGCCTGGATGTTTCTCGGTTTCCTTCGGGAGCTCGGGTCCCACTTTTCCCTGTGTCCAATAATGAACGTTGACTGATTGTTGATCATTGCATCATTTTTCATGATGCCATGTCTCTAAGAGCTTCACCCATGTTTTTGTTCTTTTTTCGCATGCCATCTTTCACGTTTCACAGGTTCAGCTCCGACTTGTGTGAGCTTAGGCCCGCTCTCGCCTCCGGAGTGGCCATATGACCAGCGGCCCCGCGGCGAGCTGCCGAAAAACATCGCGTCGAATCGTCGTCGAATCGTCGTCGCGTGTCTCGCCTTGAACTGGCAACAGAATCTGGAACCCTCTGATGGCAAGGGAAGAGGCACTGCAAGCCCAAATGGCTGTGGTTGTCAAAACCAATGGTACCATTTTGGGGTAGGTGCACCACCCATGTTAGAATCTATTTTAGTGGTTGGCTGGGGATGTTCACTGGGGGTACGGGATTTTGACCCATGGCCAAATTGCAGCATGGGCCACGGTTGCTCGCTTGGCTCAAAAGCATTAGATACTCCATGGCAGGAATTAGAGTGGGCTTATATTCGTTCATTTACAGCACACGCCGCCACAGAAAATACATGTGGAACTGCCCCAGGTTGTCATGTATGGCAGAAGCAATCCATTTGGCATCTTCACGGTGAAAAACCTGATAATAGGCAGGTTCTCTCCATGAAAACTGAAGCAGGTCGGGATAGATGCTTCTGACTTAGATTGCCATCCCCCCGCTGAGATGCCGCCCAGGCCCTCCCTCGCTTCCTTGGCAACGCATTCGCACCGGTCGTTGGCGCGCCGCGTTTGCGCAGGTCGCTGGCGAGCGAAGTCCACGCGGGCATTGTGGCGGAGGCGAGGGTCGGATGTGTGAGGTCACACCCAGAGCCCGCAGGGTGCAGCGAGAAGAGATGAACCAAGACAGTTTGCGCACCCCGCCCCAGCCTGCCTGCCCCATGTCTGTCCTCTGAGTCGAGCATCTTGAAGCATCATCATATCATGTTGTTGGCGAAGAGCCCGACGGCTGACTGGCGCCTCCGAAATGCGAAGGTGGAGAAGTGGAAAGAGGACATCCGGGACTGGCGGAAGCTGAGTTGCGATGCCACGGCGGAGCAGTGGAAGGACGGGAACCGACAGCTAAGGCAGCTAAGGAAAACGGTTACTGGTGCTGGGCCCGTTAGCCTTGTTCTGATTGATTCCCTTTCATCCAATTGGGTCTTGTCTTTTTGCGAGGGTACCTCGTTTTGGGTGGCTTTAAAGGACAACTAAAGGGACAGCCATCATTTTGGGGGCGTCCCCTAAAAGACGACATCCAATTATGGAATGCTCAGTGGGACATATCCTTGTAGGAGCCACCTCCAGCCTAGGAACAGAATTGGAGTTGTTGGATGCTTCACCTGTGGATTCCTTCACCTTTCAATAATTTCAGCTTACAAGTGGTTGGTACGACAAATTTATCCCCCACCGGTCTGATGTCCGCCGTTTCGGGTCCCCTGTTAAAAGTCACATCCAGCAACTGCAGCGGGGCAGCAGAAGCTTCAGGGGCATCCAAGCAGCCGGCACCACTATTGAACGCCAACACGAAAACTAGGAATTGACCTGCCGTTACACCAACTTCGCAGTCAAAAGGGAACTTTACTGTCATGTAATCAGTGTTTGTCCCAATCAAAAGCGAACTTCATGTCGGACAGTTGTTTTTTTTCCCCAAGGTTCCCTTCTCGCACATGGTGAGTGGCTCGGGAGGAGCCCTTGAAGGTTCCCTTTCGTCACATGAAGTCTCAAAAACGTACCAAGCCCCAGCCCGGTTTTCCCTCCAGAGCTCCCTCTGGTGCGAGGAGCTGCACGCGAGCGCGGCGGCGCCGAAGACCCCGCGGCTCTACGCCACCCATCTGCGCTTGGGGGCCCCGGAGGCGGAGCTGCGGCAGAGGCGCCTGGAGGGCCTGCTGCAGGCCGTGGCCCTGGGGAACCTGCAGGCGGGGAAATCCGAAAGCGAGGCCAAGGCGGAGGGGTCTGGCGCGGTGGATGCGTTGCTGCAAGGACCCCCCTGCAAAAGGTTTAACTCTTTGGGGGGTTAGTGGAAAACCCGTTGACCTTAAAAAAGGTAAAGTCGAAAGATCCAACCCGATGGCAGTCAAGTATGGCTGTGGTTCAAAATCCAGGAAACCCCTGGTGAACATCAAAATAGGTGGTACCCCCCAAATGAATGTAAAATGATGGTTAGTGGTTCTTCTTGGGCTTCCCGAAAAGCCAAAGTAGTTTTGAATCGACAGGGTGACCTCGACTTCCCTCCGGGTTCCCGGAAAAGCTACCCAAAAAAGCTGCGGTTTCAAACAATATGTGCCGAAAAGATGAAGTTGGTATGGCTCTAAATAGGGATTGGGTGTGTCACGTTCAATCCCAGTTTGGCGTGCCAAACATCTCTCGGGGTTTCCTTTTGGGGTGTGTGTTTTTTAGGGGACCCAAAGAAAACAGATGGTTGGTATTTATTGGGGCTTCCCTTTAAATCCATGTCAAAAAGGGCACCTCAAAGGGAAACGAAGGAACAAAAGGTGCCGCGCAGCACGATCGCCAACAGGACACCTTTTTGGACGTGGCTACGGTTCGGGACAGAAAAACAAAAGAAGACTCGTCACCCTCTAAGTGCTCGACTCCAACATGCCACGACTTGGGGGCCCTCAACTCGCCGTATCTTTGGCATCGCTAGGCCTGTGAGGAGGGCCAGTACTGGGTGCCCAGCTGCTTGGAGTCGCGAGAGTTTTCGTTGCGGTTTGAGTTGCCCAAAGCGAATCGACCTGACGTGGCGACAACAGCCTTTAGCCATGGATCCAAAAGGTGAACCTTTCTATTTCTGGGTCCTTTGGACAACTGAGTTCTTGGGTGGTTATACTAATGGGGCTATTCAGGTCGACTCAGGTGACCTGGGTCTGAAGCCAATCAGAGGGGCAGGGCGCAGTTTGTTTACACTGCCGAGGGTGAGGGCCGAGTGCACACTTGAAGCCAGTTGACCTGTTGGACTATTTACCTATCACCTTTGGGTCGAATCAGATTTTGATCCGTAAATAGTTTGATTGAGACAGGTCAACTTTCACCCCCTATTTGGATTCCACCCTAAGGTGACATGCTGAGATGGTACTGATGGACCTAGGGCTGCACTTTTCTACGCTTTTTGACCCAAAAACAGACTTGAAATCAGGATAAATCGGTTCCCCTTTTTGGGGGGGAATGAAAATCTGTGGGTTTCAGTCTGCCCTGTCCGGCAGTGGAGCTTCGAGCCCTCCCCCGGTTTTTGTCTTCGGAGGCTTCGGCCCCGGCTGCTCCTCGCGCTCGGTGCACGCGCCCCTCTCGCGGGCCCTGACGCCCTGCGCCGTCGGCGCCGTCCGCGACGGCGCGGGGGAACTGCAGGTGGCGCACGACCAGGCGAGCCAACAGGAGGTTCATTGTCCATGTTTCCATTTGCCAGGGTTCCATTTGGAAACAAAAACAAAGAAAAACTATTTGTGACCCACAGCCACATGGGGGGTCGATCAAAAGGTCTTCAAACCATGACCATTGGTTGGAAAGCCGGCAAAAAGGTGATACCTCCCAATACTTCCCACCAAATGGGCACACTTGCCCATGGTCATTCGGGGGCCACATGTGCCCTGGTCAAAGCACCCCTTTGCTTCGGCTAGCTCTGTTGATAGGGGTTTTTAAGTAAACATTAAGAGTTGACATGAGACATTTCAGATATTCTGACGCGTATCCACGAGGCTTCCATAGCTCCATGACACTTGCGTTTGTTCGAAATTCAGTTCTTTTGGAACCAACCAAAAAAACTACCAAGCCTCAAACACACACACACATTACTGTCGGGGTGGGGTTCACGCCCATTCCACGCATCGCCCGTTTTTGGGATGGTGCCCCTTTGTTGTTATAAAGCGAAACCGAAAGGAAAACCCACAATTTCGGGGCGGGGGGGAAGGGCCACTCAATATCTCTATTTACTCAGTAAGGCCCAAAGGATCTGGAAATCCATGTGATATCACACAAAAGGGGGTCTGTCTTGTTTTGAGTTGGTATCCTGTTCTTGCTGGTGCACGCTAGGGAATGTGGGACTGCGCCGTCCCCTTAAAGGAAACCACCAGTTGGATGTTTTTGTTTTTTTTAATAGTCCTTCAGAACTCATTCCAACTGAGCACCAAGTTTTTGGATGGTTTCACCACAAGGGATGGTTTGTAGGGTTCATTCCAACTCATTCCAACTGCTGAGCACCAGCAAGTTTTTGGATGGTTTTTAAAATTGATCTGCAGCCATAGGTCCTTCCCCCAACCCCCGCGGTTCACCGCCGGGAACGGCCGGGACCCCGCGTCGCCGCGTCGCCGGGTCGAGTCGTTGAGGACGCCCTGGAGATCTGCCGCGCTGCGGCGCTCAGAGGCGAGCGGGTGGCGCTGGTGCACTGGGGCGCACCAAGGGCCACGCAGCTCGGCTCGAAGCCGCGGGCAGCGCGGAGTTTTCTGGGAGTCCTGACAAACCGGCCGATGGCGCCAAGAAGGCGATTCTCAGCTGGATCCTGAAAATGAAAATGGCCCCAGATGGCTCCAAGGCGATGTGAATGGTGGAAGTAGATGTGAATCTCTTTGTACCTCGGAAAGCGTTTCACCGGGTTGTGGTTGGATTGCCGGTTGTTTCATTGGATGTCCTGATAACCTCACATGGCATCTCTGAGCCTTGCCGGTCAGTTCCCAGAATCAATCGAAGCTTCGCGTGTTGCACAAAGCCATGTGTGCAGCTGGAATTCGATACTGTCGCGCCCCTTTTCCCTGTGTTAAGAAGTCTAGATTCATTTGCTGGAACTCGATGGTGTGCGGCCCTACTCCTTTTTCCGTTGTGGTTTCATTTGGTTTTGTCTCCAGGTTATCCAAACCTTCGGGCAGCCAAAAAGCTGAGGCCCCTGCGGGAGCTGCGAGAGTCACAGCTCCACCTGAGGAGAGAAGCCGCGTCGCGCAAGCCTCGCGCCCGGTTTCCAGGAACCCCCGGGGCAACGGATCGCGGCATCTCAAAACAGTGCGAGTCAAAAGCGGGCACAGCCCCAGAGGAGCGCGTCATATACATAATATATATATATATATATATATGTAATAGATTTGCATACATATATATATATATATATATATAGATACATGTCTATCATGTTTCCTCCCAGCCTGCTTCCAGTTTCCTGAGCAAACAGGCGTCCCCGCAGATTTCCCCCCGGTTCAGAAGTGCACCCCGCCCGCTACCCCCCCCCAGCCGCTTCGAGGACGACCTACCTCCACGCGCTCCAGGAGATGCCGCGCCAAATGCACCGCGACCCGCAGCAAGCGCTGCAGGAGGGCCGAATTCTACACACAGCGCCTGGGCTCGCGATGCGTCTGAGGTTTTTTTTTTTTTTTTGTGTTGGTGGTTCGTGTGCGATGTTGTTTAGTTTTTGTTTTTTGCTTCTTGATGACTCGGGATTGCTTGTGGGAAGAACCGGGGATCTTGCGTAGGCGTGTCTTGTCCAAAGACACCAATTCTCAGCTGCTCAAAGCACCTTCTTCACACGAGGCCGCAATTTTCGCTTCTGGCGAGCCTAGGCGCACATGTCGATTCTCCGTGGCCCGGTGGAAGAAGGTGCGTGCTGGCTAGATGCCGTTGAGATTGAGGCCGGATCCAGTGAAACTTCACCCTCGAGGTGGATGTTTTTCCACTGAGGCGGACCCGCAAACCACCCGAGGTTTGTCTCTTTTTGAGGGAACGCCCCAAAATAAGTGCCTTCCCTTTGAATTTCCTTAAAAACATGCAAAACAAACCCAAAAAGGGTATCCTCAAAGAAAGACACAGGAAGGGATATTTTTTGGGGGCACATGGCTGAGTGTGAAAACACGAGCATTGGATTGGCGATGTCAGCAGGGAGCCGACGTGGCATTTTGACGCGTCCCGTGTTCAACCCGCCACTGCAAGGACGCCTACTCAAAGAATCATTTTCATCCCCAGGAGTCTTTTTTGACAATTGATGACTATCGGACACATCATCATCATCATCATCATCATCATCATCATCATCATCATCATCATCATCATCATCATCCCCAGGAGTCTTTTGACTATTGGAAACGTGAATCTCAGTTTCCGACAGCTCCTTGAAGCTCCAATGCCACGAGCGTGAAGGTTCTTGCAGCTGCCCTCCAGCGATCGCCCAGGAGCGACATGCACGAGCACCTTGGCGAAGTTGCCACGGCCGTTTTGGGCCGCGATAAAAAAAAAAGGGGCGGTCCCGTTTTCAGGGGCGCCGGGCTTTCGTGTTTTGTTTTGGCTGCGGATGAACCTTAGCCTAGTGAAGTGGCCGTGCACTTTGAGACACGCCGATTCGCAAGTGGGCGATTCATGGCCAAAGATCCGCAATTCGCTGTGACATGCAGACACTTTCGCTTTACTGAGTATATTGCAAGTTTGGACCTGGACGCTGATTTGGAGCATGCTGCCTGTTTGTGGCCCCGCTGCCAGATGTCGAGTTTAACATCTTCAAGGGGCATACATATGCTCACCTTGTTGTCCTTCGAATTTCTCTGTGTTTTATCGCTTCAATTTGGAAGCTTCTCTCCATTCTCATTTTATCTGAAGTTTCCGACTATTCAAATGGATTTCGAGGCAATACGCAAGGATCCAGGAGAAGGCAGCTGCAACTTGGCAGAATGCACAGTCCGGTACTCCGGATTCATCGGAATGGGGGGGTTAGAAGGTTAGGGGCACCCAGCTGAGTGGAGGTACCACGTATTGCGATGTCCAAGGCAGCCAAGACTGTGGATGACATCCTGTCATGTGCTCGGCTTAGCCTTCTCTTGCCTTCTGCGCATCATCATATTTGTCAGTGGGTTGTTGTTGTGTTTTTTTTGGGGGGAGGGGTTAACCAAAAAAAGACACCCAAGTATTCGACGCCCTTGATTTGGCTTCATTTCATCAAAACCAACATTTGGCCATGACTTTTTATCGGAACCTCACAAGCTCTTGGACATGAACCCCAACCTAAATTTGATGTCCACCATGTCGGGTCCCAAATTGAAATCTATTCGGTTTGGAGACTAAAAGCCCTTCCATTTGTTGTTTTTGTTAAACACAACAACCAAAACCTGATTTTGAAAGAAGGCCAAAGCCACACCTCAAAATCGATTTGGGTCCTTAAACAACTTCCCCACTGCGCTCCCCTGAAGCCGAAGGTGCGGCCAGCTGGGGCATCGAGGTCCTGGTGATCCCTCCCTTTGTGAACGGAGCCGGTGGCTGTACCCCGACAGATTTGACGTCTGACGCCTTTGGAAGTGGTTTTGGGCGGAAAGTTGCGAGGTTGGTTTGGCGCTTGGTTTAGGGTGTAGGTTGGTTGGTTTAGACATGGTCGGAAAGTTGTGAAGGGCTCAGTTTAGCGCTTGGTTTTGGGAGTTGGTTAGCTTAGGAAACTTTCTTGTTGAACGCTGCGTATAAAGGCAAAGGACATTCCAGACAACGGTGCCACATGGTGCCACTATTGGAACGAAGATCCAATGCGCGTTTGTTGTCTCTGTGTGCGTGTGCGTCAGTGTGTGTGTGTGTGTGTGTGTGTGTGTGTGTGTGTGTGTGTGTGTTCATGAAGCATCATGTGATTGATTGACCTTGATGATTGGTCTGGAGTGTTGTTTCTAAGACCTTACGCGCATTTGCAGCACACAAAATCATCAATGCCAGTGGGTGAAAGTCCTCGCAACAACATCTTGCTGCATGCAAGGTCGCCAGCAAAACAGACAAGCCACCCGGCGCCCTGGTATGATGTTTGGTTTGTCAGTTTCCATTTGCTAAGCATTAAGCACAAACCGTGATACAGGATGCCTTACTGCTATTGGCTTGGATCTTTAGACTTCAACATTTTGGTTTCCCCATATGTTTCCTTTCAACCTGCAAACAAAATGAACTTAGTGCTGGGGGATCAGCACCCAAGTCTAAGCGACTTAGGCTACCACCCCCCGGCAGATGCGGGGCAGCTTT
>CAUJNA010000359.1:147679-165179 GCA_963377175.1 Effrenium voratum | reverse complement strand
CGAGGCGCGCTAATTGAGCGCCTTTGGGGGGCGTAGTTGCATCCCTGCGTCTCTCGTTTTTTTCCGCGTCCAGGGAAAAAAAGGAAGGTGGGTCCTCGATTTGTGGCAACAAGGCCCAAGTGACAACACGCAGACTGCAGATTGAATCCAAGATGTTTCGGGGTTGATCCAAAGGTCCGAAAAACAAAAAAATGGGATGACACCACTAAACATCTAGAGATGAAATGTCAACCACACGGAAAAAGCTGCCCACGGCCAAACCCAAAGCCCCGGCTTTGCCCAGGGGGCGGAACTGGAGGCGGAGCCCTCTCCGCCGCTGGGCGAGGCCTCACCAGACTGGTGTGCTCGTTTGGGGTGTCGCCAACAGATCGGATGGTCATTCTCACATGGCTGCGAGGCAATTTATAAGGTCCGGAACAGGGTCCGGAACCCACATGCGATCCAGACCTCCGTTCCAGACCTCCGTTCCAGACCTTGCCTAGAAACATGATCCAGACCTTCCGTTCCAGACCTTGTTTATATATTTATGTCTAGTTTAGAGTATTTACGGTAAGGTGATTTGGTAGGTTATTGACTCCCCCCTTTGTTTTGCCAAATGCTACGCGTTAAGGCTGGTATTCGAGAGAAGCCTGAGGTGCTAACGATGGGGTTTGCTTGTCGAGCTTTGGTGGTTGGGGCTGCGTGGCTTGTAATCATTGGGACTTGGATGGAATTAAGCAGCGGTCCTGTTGACAGATGTGTTTTTGGAACGGCCTGTGAATGTTAAGGGTCAACCCCGCCGCAATCTGTTCGATACGATACGGTAACGGTTCGATACCGCTCTCGGTCGTCACATTGTTGAAACGACCATGTTTACATGCAGCTTGCTACCAAGTGCAAGCCACTCGCGTAACCGTTCCAGACCCCGTTCCAGACCCGTTCCAGACGTGTTCCAGACACAGCGGAGCAATTTGCCACCAAGTCCACATGCACAGTAGCTACGCTTCTTACGCGGCCCGCCATGCCGCCGAAGAAGCCTTCAAGGAGGTGCCGTATCGTACGGCCGCGCGCCCCTGATCGCTTCATCCATCCATCTACCCATTCATTCATTCATCCATCCATCTATCCATCTTACACTAAATGAACGAGCAAAAGGCTAAACTCTCTCGTCATAAAATATGTCTTCGGCGATTTCGCGTTGCTTGTTTTGTATTTTTCCCCAGGAACGATATAGCGAAGCCCCAAAAACGATAACGTCGCATGACGTGCAACTGGCGCTTCGCGCTTCTCTTTTGCACTGTGTGAGCCGTTTTTTGCCCCAAGCTGTAAGTTGCCATGACAGCTCCTGTTGCATGGTGGGATGGATCGCTAACGCACCCGCGCACACGCACACGCACAGGCGCCCGCAGGCACCGGCGCACGCTGCGACCTTCGAGCTGGAGCTGCCAAAGTGTAACTTGCGTACTGCGCTGGTACTGAAAGTTGCGACTTGCGACCTGGAAGTTGCAGCCAGCAAGCAAAGCCGCCAATGCTTGGGAGCCAGAAGCATAGTCTAGTCCGCTGATCACATGACTACCGCAAGGTAGAGAAGGCTCTTGTGCGCTTGCTTGGCTCTAGCTTATAGCAAGTTTGTTTTTTTTCGTGACACTACACGCGCCCAGAACGATACCCAAAACGACACCCCATCGATACTCCGAGAACGTCCCGGAGCAGCCAATGTGAGGCCTACCTAGTGCGTTTGCTTTTTCAACCACACGCGCAGCTCCTTCAGCGCACATCATTCCGCGCGCACAAAGGGCCCGGATGCGTTGGCGGGCTTGCGCTTGCTCCTCAGAGATCTGCTGCTGCAGGAGGATGGGAAGGCCTGACTTGCCCGAGCAGATCTGTGATCCGGAAGGCTTTGGAGAAGAGCCCGAGCTCCAAGAGTGTTGCCGCAGAAATTGCTCACTGCAGGGGGTTCGCCGGGCACTTTCCAAATCCGCACGGCGTCGCAGGGAGGGCGCTTTGACACGGGCAATCCTCGCAGAGGGTTCATTGGGCGCTTTGCACGCTCGCGAGACCCGAACAGAGGGTTCTTCGGGCACTGCACCCACGCGCGAAACGCGGAGAATCATAGGGGACTCGTTTAAAGTAGAATGAATACAGCCCACACAGCAAATATTGACGCTGGCTCATGAGTCACGGTCAAAATATGCGTCGATCACTTTATCAAGGCGGGGTTGGTCTTTGGGTTCCGGAACTGCACGCCTTGTTTTTGTGGTTGCCGGAAGGGCCAAACCATACCCACAAGCCAGCCAAACCATACCCACAAGCCACTGGACACTCAAGATGCGCCTATTGGGTGCTTTTGACCAAAACTACACTCACCGGCTTGTTACTCAAAACTGCGTTCCCCGGCTTCTATTTGGAGGTTGCTGGAAGGGCCAAACCATACCCAAAAGTAATTTTGGAGCGTCGAAAACACATTTTCGGATCATTCGGGGGGTGTGAACTGCATTCTGGGCCACCGATTGCTCTCCTTCCTACTGCTCATGCTTCTTGCTTGCACCCGCAGGCGCCACAGTCGGCACGCCAAACCATACCCAAAAGTAATTTTAGAGCGTCGAAAACACCTTTTCGGATCATTCGGGGGTGTGAACTGCATTCTGGGCCACCGATTGCTCTCCTTCCTACTGCTCATGCTTCTTGCTTGCACCCGCAGGCGCCACAGTCGGCACGCCAAACCATACCCAAAAGTAATTTTAGAGCGTCGAAAACACCTTTTCGGATCATTCGGGGGGTGTGAACTGCATTCTGGGCCACCGATTGCTCTCCTTCCTACTGCTCATGCTTCTTGCTTGCACCCGCAGGCGCCACAGTCGGCACGCCAAACCATACCCAAAAGTAATTTTGGAGCGTCGAAAACACCTTTTCGGATCATTCGGGGAGTGTGAACTGCATTTTTGGCCACCGAAGTACTGCCTGCTCAAAACGATACCCAAAACGACACCGACACCACACCCCTCGTGCTCGCATGGTGCTGCTGTGCTTCAAGTTGTTTACAGGTCTCGCTTACAACTACCAAGTCACCGGACAGCAGTCCGGGCTGCGAGGCGCACGCACGCAACGTGTAGCTGGTTTTGGCACATGCCCTGGACTGAGAGAATATGGGCAAAATTTTCTGGTTTTGGAGGGCTGCCTGAACGATACTCTGAACGATGCCTCAACGACACCCGGAAAGCGCCACCGCTTACCCATCAATCAGTGGTCAGCGTGTGGGCCCTGCTCCACCTCCCATGCTTGGAACCAGCGTCAAAAAGCATGTCATGGAGCTTGTGCGGAGGCGCAGCATCTACACCCTTCCTGCCTTCCTGCCTTCCTGCCTTCCTGCCTTCCTGCCTTCCTCTTGCTCCCTTCCTTCTTCTGCCCTGCCTCCCTTCCTCTTCTGCCTCCCTTCCTCTTCCTCCCTTCCTCTTCCTCCCTTCCTTTCCTCTTCCTCCCTTCCCTTCCACCCTCCTTTTTCCCTTGCCCCATCCTTCCTTGCTCCCTTACTCCCTGGCTTCCTCCCCATCCTTCTTCCCTTCGTCCTTTCTCCTCCTGCTTTCTCTTCCTCCCAGTTTCTCTTCCTCTGCTCTCTTCCTCCATTCTTTCTCTTTCCCCCTTCCACCCTTCCTTGACATAAACACACCAGTGTCTGAAACATTGTAGAAGGATATAGCGAAGCCCCAAAAACGATAACGTGTTGCTCGAAATCGCCTAAAGTAGTCTTAGGTTTTGCCTCTCGCTCGACGTGCTTGAGGACTCCACACATGTCTTCCCAGAGGTCCGGAACAACCAGCCTTACGTAACTGACTCGTTCCAGACGTCCGCGTCACCGCGGAACGTTCCACACCAGAATATTGACCCACACCCACATGGCTGTGGTTGTCAAAAACCGGTACCCAAAATGGGTTGCCCGATCGGTAAGTGGAAACATGGACTAAAACCTGCGTAACCCCCCCCCCCCCCGCCCCTGTTAATTTTGACCCACACCCACATGTGGCCATGGGTCAAAATCCAAGTCGTACCCCCAGTCCCAATCCAACCACGAAAATAGGTTCTCAAATGGGTGGTGAATTCACCTACCCCCAAATGGGATCCCCTTGGTTTTGACAACCACAGCCATGTTTGTTCGTGGTTTGTGTGTCAGATGTGCTATGATCTAGATATCCCGCGAGCGTCAGGCAGAACCCTACCCCGGTTGATTCCATGCGCTCGTAATCCTTTCAAGCAGCCTTTTCTCAGCTTCCATGATGGAACTGACTCAAAGTCCCAATGTCGGTCGAGCAGCCCGCTTCTCGTTTTTCACAGGCAAGCTTCCTTTGGCCATGCGTGGTTGGAGTTTCAATCAAACCCAGAAGAGGCTAGAATACATTTATTTAAAAAAGGGAAGAAACCCACAAAAAAGCATCCATATCTCGGGATTCTGGGCGTTGAAGAAAAGCCGAACAAATCGGGAGCTTGAGACTTGAAACAAAAAAAACACTCCGCTTCCTCTCGCGTCCAAGGCGCCCACGCCTCGCGTCTCTTCTCGCCGTGTCGCGTTCCAGGTCGGCCGAAGGCCCGCGAGCTCCAGCCGCGCCGTGGGCTCTGCGGCCCGGCGGGTGATGGAGGCAACCGGTTGGTCTCTGAAGGGTTGGAGAAGGTAAACCGAGGAATTTCAGAGGTGGGCTGAGAAAAAGAATCTCACCGGAGTTTCTTTGTTTTTTTGGTTCTTAAGGAGTTGGAGCCTCCAAAATGGTTGTTTGTGTGGAATAGCTGTACGACATGCATGTCTCTGCTTGCTGTTTTTGGTTTTTGCCAACACTAGGGCAACCCCAAAATGGGTTGCCCGTTCGGTAAATGGAAACATGGACTAAACCCTGCGGTTTTCTGGTGGTTAAACATTTGACGATGGGGTACCAACTAAAAAAAAAGTATACCCAAATGGGTCACCAAAAGTGGTCTGATGTTTTTTTTTCGGGGAAGCCCCCTTTTGGGTGATTGATTCCGGAAACCGAAGGAAACGATTCATTTTGGGTTCAATGAAATGGACATGGAGTGTTTTGAGAATACTCCCGCGGTGGTTTCAAAGGGCAGAAATCGGAGATCCTGGAAGAGAGGTGGGACTTGGTCAAATGGTCCTAGGACTTATGAGGACCACAGCACTGGCATTTCTGCAGGTGAAAGTCGTGTGTGGACCTCCCCCCCCCAATTGGCCGTCAAGAAAGACACGACCCCGTTTTGGTTGGTAGTTTCAGGGAAACCAAAAGGAAACCAGAGATGTTGTTTCAAGGGTTTTAAGCCGTTTTAGATTTTGGTTGACAATGGGTTAACCGTTAACACGGCGGGTTGACATGGGCTAACCTCCAGTGGATGTTAGCCCAAGGGGGACGCACGCCTTGGGGTTTCAGCCACGAGAAACCTGGAGTGCACATGACCTTCGGCTGGCCGGCGTGCGATTCTGTTCGCGTCCTTCGACTTGGAGCCACAGATCAAAGCGCCAGAATCCTTCTCTGACCAGTTGCCACACAGGGAAAGGATCAAAGTAGAATGCTTTATTAGGCGCACGTGACCAGGGGTTGCCAAGAGAAAAATGCAAAGGAGAAGCTGACGTGGAGCTGGCGCATGTTGGGCATCGTTCCTCTCTGAACCGCTCTGCCAGGCTCGCTCGGCGACGCCGGAGGTGGCCAGTCGAGGGCCGCTTGGCTTTCGAGCCCCCGAAGCGAACGGTTTGTGGGGCAAAAGTGGCGGCGGCAGCTTTTGCGGTTTCTGCGGTTTCGGTTTTTGTGGCTGTCTCAGCAAGCAGATTGAGTAAACAGGGTTTTGACTGGGACCTTTGGCACTGGGACCTCAGGCCGGACAGACTGCAAGACGCAATCACTCCGGCGGGGGCCTCGGCTCGTTAAACGTGCGACCGCTTAGGTGAGACGTAGGATCGGATGGCTGGAAGCGGGGCGTGGATCAAGTAAACAAGTGGCAAAAAAGAAAGCATGCGTGTTTCATCGCGGTCCTACAAGTGTGATGCTGCATTCTAGAGGTGACTCGTGCTTTTGATCCGAAGAAATGTCCGAAGTTGGGACTCCTCGAAAGATGTGTTTCATCTTGGTTTCCCCGCCTGGAAACAAACTATTTCTCTTGGTTTCCCCCTGAAACAAACAAAGAAGGATTTCCCTTGAAATGAAGGTTCATCAAAAGTACGGCTTTTGCTTGAATTCATCCAAGAAAGGAATCTTGACCTAGCCTTACCCACTCGCGAGAAAAGCGCCGAGGCCGGCACTCGCGGGGAGCCCCACACATCGCAAAAAAGACCGGTTTGGCTCGCGTCAGGCCAGGGAGGCGATTTTTCCAAAAGCAAAGTGGCAGTTGTGGTGTTTCGTTGCAGTTGGTTGCTTCGGCCATACATTTCTGTTCTGTCTATATTGGAGTTTGCCTTCGTGCTTTCCTTGGATAAGTCACAGTTTCACAGACTGCGAGATCCTGCGAGGTTTTGCAGGGTACCCCGTCCCTGAAAAGTTCGAGGGCTTGATTCACCATACGCCTTAGGTGCAGCGACTAGTGGGCCAACAGGCCGCGGTGCGTTCGCGCCATGGAGTCGTTTTGTTCGCGGGTGACGGAGTCAACAAGTGGCCTAGCTCAGATTGGGAGCTTTGAAGCTTTGAGTTCAGACCTCTTGACTTTTGACCTGCCACATTCTGGTCCAGACGCTGTGTCCCCTTGTGCAGACCCCCGAAAAGGCGCCCAGTGGCGTGAGGTCTTGAAACTGGGCGTTCTTGCAAAGCTGGATTCCGCAAGCCAGGCCGCAGTGTGCTTGGCAACGAGGCCGAGCAGAGATACGTAGAGGCCGGGTTTGTCAATTAGCAGCTCGGGTAATTCAGACTTTGAGAGCAGTTGGGCGAACACTCATCTTGTACTCAGCTGCTGTCAATGGAAGGTGTTTTCTGCCTGCTGCTGCTGTTGTTGCTGTTGCTCTTGTTCATGTTCATTGGCTTGTTCTCGTTCTTTTGCGGCCTTTTGAACTGGACCTGTTGGCTTTAGCAGCTATCTTGCACAGCACGGGCTTTCAGGCGATCCAAAGCCTGAAAGAGGGCATTCAGAAGGAGCAGTACAATGTCCGCATGCTGCAGGCCCTCCGTCCCTCACGTCGTTTGGTCGCGTGGAGTCGCGTTAGGGGTCCCATTTTTTTGTTTGGCTGGTGAGTTCCGTTGGTTCGCTGCGTGCGAGCAGATACAGTCGGCAAGGCTGCGCGTGCAACTTCTTACTCGCACAAGAGTGAGATGGAGGCACAGATGGGATGTTGCGTGGGTTTGATGCAGTCATTTGTTGATCACTGCCACTTGCGGGGGCTCGGAGGGTGAAGGAATGTTGCAGACATGAGGGCGTGAATCCTGTGGGATGGTTAATGGATGTGAAGTGCGCGCAGAGAGAGTTGGGGGATTCAAGAGGTCAAAACTTTTGTGCCAAAGCATTTGGGGAATAATCAATGTCAATAGTCCCTTCGGCCCCAAATGGCCATGAGCAACTTGTCCCATGTGAGTGACAGATCATATCTTTTTAGTTGTGTTCCAACCAATGGTCATCCCATGTCGGACAGGAGTTCTTCCTGAAGTGCATCGACGAAGCCCGGAAAGAGCTCATGAGGCTGTCAGACACTCATTTGATGCGGGCGTTGCATCTCTCCATCCGTCAGGAAGAAGCACATCACGGTGAACTGGGAAAAGTCTGACAGGCCTGCCGTTTGAGAGCATGCTTGTGCCTATTTTACAGCGAGCTCACCTGAAAAAGAACGAGCTCATCATGATAGAAGGTGCTTGCAATTGGGGATCCCTTAGTTCAGCCTTTGGAATTATGGCAAATTGCGCGGCATTCATGCTGACTTCGAATATTTATGTCCGGCAACCAATCGTTGACAGTGCACATACCGGTAAGCTTTGGAGCGAAGTGCCTCACAAAAGCCAGCGGCGCGAGGGAAAAGGTGCTGGAAGCCATGCTCAACAACGAGGACGCATGCAAAGTGTCAAGCATCAATTGAAAAAATGCCGGACGGTCTGACCTTCCAAATGCCGGACGGCTTGGTTGGGTGAAAAGGCCAAGGTCACAGGTTGCACTGACCTCTGACCTGGTCACGGGAAGAAGAAACGCGTTCTTCCGGCTTTTGAGGACATTCTGGTGTGTCTCTATGAGAAGCTCTTCCCACACCGAACAGGCATTGCCAGGACGGACTGATCGACTCGAGGCTCCCGGACTGGACATCGAGTCATCGAGTCGAGTTCGACCGTGGTGCGAGAAGGGAATGACGGCCGGGTATTGGGAATGAACCGTTTGGGGATTCCCTTAAAGGAAACCATGGGGGATTATAGGGGTCTCCTTCCATCTTTTTTCTCATTCTCTGGATGGATTTAGGGTAATAGAAAGGAAGCCAAATTGCATGGATGCTTCTTCTCGGTCGGCCGTTTCTTCCCTCGGATCGATCGCAAGAAGACGACACCCAAGTGGAGGAATTTGTGTGGCTCACGTTTTTGTTTTTTTTTCCAAGGAGCTTGGGAGGCGCGAACGAGGCTGGTGCGTGCTCATGACCTCAGCCGAAGATTGCAATGGCTTGCAATGCAATGATTTGGAGGGTCCGCGTATGGCGACCCTCCAAAATGGTGGTTTCCTGTTGATTTCCCATTGAAGCCAAACAGATGTGACGGGTCATGTCGCTGGTTTCAGAAGGATAGATCACGCTGCTTTCGGTTCAAGTTGGGCAACGCTTGGACCAGCCCACTGTTCAATGGAGATAAGCTGCAAACGGAAGAGTTGAGGATATTCAACAACATGCTATACTCACCCAGCAAACAACATCGGAAACACCGTCTGAGTCATCAGCATGCATGACACGTGTAGCAGATCAAGCCTTTGGATTTTGGCGCGAAACACCCGTCGCATCCATGGCGCTGTCGCTAGCGCTGTCGCTTGCGCCGCGGGCACCCGCAGCCCCCCAGATGGAAGGCGTGGCATTTGGGCTGTTCGTTCATGAGAGGAGCGGCTGTCCTGTTGAAGTCTTCAACCGTGCCTGCTTCGTGCGGGTGTATAAACTCTAGTAAAGAACGGCCACTTCCAGGACCGGCTCCAAAATGTTGCTTTTGAAGCTCCAAATGGCCAACTTTCCACATCTGAGCTGAAATGTGTCAGTTGGGTAGCAGTACATGCCTTTGCGTCAAATGTACAAGCGGCTTGGACGCGCAAATGTTTGCTCACTGGGAGAGGGCATCATTGCAAAGGTCCAAGTTGCACTTTAGATGCTGCACAGCCTGTCACACAGGACACAGGGAGACGCATCTTTTTGTGCAACAAATTTCTTCAACTTCAGGTCTTGTTTGGACCCTGGTTTCATTTCTTCACCTGAGATTGTTTTTTGCCGTCAAACACATTGTTCGACATTTGTATGGCACCAGCGCTCCTCAGGATTGTTTCCAGGGTCAACTCCGACCGGTTGATCTCACTGGCTGCCTTTTGGGATGGACCCAAAACGAGGCTTGCGCATCGAAAATGCGGATGCGGCATCTCAATCTCAGGCCCCAGCAGAGGCGCCGGCGTTGGTGCTATGTCGGTGGCTCCGTCAAGCACGGGCTATGTTGCGACGGCCTGCGGCACGACCGTCACGCGGCAAAACAGCGGTTTGACTTGTTGTTGGCCATGTAGATTGACCAAGTGTGAACATCGTTGCGGGCAACGGGGAGCGTTTCCAAACCATCAACGAATATCGCGGATGAACGTCGGCCTCTTTTCAGGGGCATAGGGGGGGGCCCTGCCCACTTCCCACGGGCTCGCCGAAGACCTCGCCCTGTGTGTGTTTGCAAGGTGGTCGCCCTGGCTGCTGCCAGGCATTCCAAAAGGCAGGAACGCGCATGCACAGCGCATGGTCTTTCAAGTGTCCGGCACTCACTTGGGTATGGGTCAAAATTCAACCACCAGGATATGGACCGCAGGTTTTAGTCCATGTTTCCATTTACCAGAGTTCTATTTTGGGTTACTCTACTTTTGACCCACAGCCACTTCATGGCTGAGCGACGACGTGGCGACGGCTTGTGGCCAGGCCCAGAGCCGCGGTGACGGCTCGAGCCGAGAAGTCCAGCCGAAGGCGCGAGCCGATTCAATCCCCGAGCGGCGTGCACGGGCGGCAGCACCTTCGTAAGCTCTGCTTTGTGACTTGCAAAAATGGTTCGTTTGTCGAAAGGGCAGTGACCTGTTCAGAAGGAAGGCCCGAGCAAGAAAAGTGACCCGCCTGAGACCAATTCTTCGTCCACTGCCTTCTCAGAGCCATCCACATCATGCTGTATCTTCCAACGAGCGTTTTGATATGCTTTTTGTGCTTGCGAGCTTTTTTTGGCAAACGAGCGCTATTTAGTCTTCGAGCGTTCGGTCAGCCAACTGGAAGACTGCTTTGCAAAGGAATTGAGGCTCCTTTGGAGAACACTTTGCGCCATGCGGTCAATGTATTGAACAGAGCAGCATCTTTCCTGGCTGAAACGGGCAAGGCCGCACAACAAGCGCACTTTCCCGCTGCAAAAGCTCAATTTCCCGCCACACGAGCGCACATCAAAAAGTGCTAGTCTTGTCACGTTCGGCGCCCGCTGCAAATGTTGCACATGAGTAGCAGAAAGACTGAGCCCACACGATGGGCAGTTTCTTCTTGTTCGATTTCCGCATCCGAGCGTGTTTTCTTGAACCGAGCGCTTTACAGATAAACGCGCGGAAATCTGCACGAGCGGAAAATAACGCTCATCGGAAGATTCAGGATGTTGAACAGTTCTGGCGGCTGATGGGAAAAGGGGCCCGCGCAAACTAATCTAGTGCTCAGCGGTGCGAAACAGAATGTCCGTTTGAAGGCAAACCAACGGAGTGACACTACTTTAGGGGGGCCAGTAGTTTGTGTCGAAACGCTCAAAACGCTCACGCGCAGGTGAAGCGTAAGCATATCTGACTCCCGTGTAGGCTAAAACACAGGCTACTCCAGCAAGATCCAGCAAGCGTTCTTTGTACAGTATTCTTATACTACTCTTTTAGTATCCTACAGGGGTGGATCCACAAAACCCGCATCCAAACCGTTTCCATTCGACTGGCCCCTTTCGCTTTCACCGGCAAAAGCCGGGTGCCGCCTGAGAGTCTCGGCAGGCATTGGCCGCTGCTGTCCTTGGGCCTGGTGCTGGGACCGCTCTTATCCCCTGCGCTGGCGGCAGAGAGGCGGGAAAAACCCGAGTTGCTTCGTACTTGCTGTGCAAATCAAACAGAGCCAAGAACAGTCTGGGATTTCATGTTTTAAGCTCGAAGAACAGGTGTCTGGGATTTCAGTTCCAAGCTCCACTGGAAAGGTACAAAGTGTACAAAGACAAACAAGTGCTCACGAGTCGGTATTCGGGTTGTCACTGCTTCCCGGCCCGTCGCTTGAACCGCCTTCGAGCTGCGAGACTCGGCGCGGTAAGTCCTGATCTGAAGAGGGCAGCTAGGGCCAAAACTTTGCTTTCCCAGTTTTTGGACTTCATGGTTTTCCAAAGGTCATTCTGGGGGCGTTGTACTTAAAGTGCATGAACAAAACCCGAGCATGTCCGTGCAGGGCGAATCACAACAGGCCGACGGCTGGAGCGCAAAAGGGTTCTAAACAGATGTTGCAGGAAAGGCCAGCGAGAGTAAATCTAGGCCCCTGCATTTTGATACTCGTTAAACAAACATAGAATAAACAACAACTTGCAACATACTTCTGGCAAGTTCCTTCGAGAAGCTCGTGCGAGCGTCCTTTGCTGCTCCACCATGAGACTTTTACAGTGACTCTGCCTCCCGCGCAAAGGGCATGTCGACAATACCCTTTGTATGAATATTGCGTGGGGTGCCAACCACAACCCCCCTCTCCCAAAGACGTTCGAAGCCTCTCCCCAAAGACATTCAAAGACGCTTGTTTTCTATGCAATAGCCAGAAACCCACCAATTGGGTGTGTCTGTTTAAGGTTGGACCCAGAATGGCTTTGCTTTTCCTTGCTCAAAACCATGAAACAACCAGCTGGAAGAAGTTTTTGGGAACCGGGAACCGGTAGCTCATGAAAACACCAGCTGGTAGATTCTACCAGCTGCAAACCGGAAACCGTTCGCTCACCCCATTGGAGGGACGACGCCTCGCTGCGCGGAGGTGGGACTCGCTGTGCGAACGCTACGCGCCCAACACGGTGCCGGTGACGGCGAAGAGCGGGGAAGCGGAGGTGGCGCTCGCCAAGCACCTGAAGCTTCCTGGCCGGGGAAAACGCCTTTGGAGTGGGAGCTGGTACCTGATTCTTATGGCTTTCAAGTAAAAGGGTGCACCCACTCCTCTTTGTTGGTTGGGCAGCCTGGCTGACGAATGTCAACCCTGGATCAATAACCCCCTGGTTGATTAATAGGGCGTCCATTCCTTTTAGTGGGGATTCAGACCACTTTTGGAGGGAACACCCCCCCCACTGGGACGGGTTTATTAATCCTGGGTTAATGCCTTTGGAGTGGGACCAGGTGGTACCTGAGTCTTATGGCTTTCAATCAAAATCAAGGGGTGCACCCACTCCCTTTTTTTGGTTGGGCAGCCCGGCTGACGAATGTTAACCCTGGATCAATAAACCCCAGGTTGATTAATAGGGCGTCCAATTCCTTTTAGTGGGGATTCAGACCACTTTTAGAGGGAACACCCCCCAATGGAACAGGTTTATTAATCCTGGGTCAACGCCTTTGGAGTGGGACCAGGTGGTACCTGATTCTTAGGGCTTTTAAATACAAAGGGTGCACCCACTCCTTTTTTTGGTTGGGCAGCCTGGCTGACGAATGTTAACCCTGGATCAATAAACCCCTGGTTGATTAATAGGGCGTCCAATTCCTTTTAGTGGGGATTCAGACCACTTTTGGAGGGAACACCCCCCCTAATGGGACGGGTTTATTAATCCTGGGTCAACGCCTTTGGAGTGGGACCAGGTGGTACCTGATTCTTAGGGCTTTTAAATAAAAAGGGTGCACCCACTCTTTTTTTTTCTTTTTTTTTTCTTTTCTTTTTTTCGGTTGGGTAGCTGTGTTTGTCGTTTTAGTGTTTTGGCTGACTCTGTCCTGTTTCCATGGGGGGTTCCCGAATGGCAGTGTCTCAGGAGTTGTGTGCATGTCACTGGACGGGGCATCCAGGAAGCTAAGTGCGAAAAGCGTTTGAAAGTGCCGATGCGGCAATTTCCCTCTGGCCCAAGATAGATGCGGCCAGAAAGGAGCAAAGCAAGTCTATGAAGCAGCCTCCTGATTCGCAGGGAGAAAGACGTCCTGATTTTCTGCACCTGGTTCTCCCGCGACTGCCAGGACGAAAGCCTTCGATTCTGGTGGCTTCTGTTTGTCTCCTTTCCACGTCCAAAGGGAGACCCAAACACCATGTCACATGCAATTGCACGGCAAGTTCCTGGCAGCCTGGTGTGGTGAAGGTCCTTCAAATTTTCAAGCATTGGTTTGTCGAAGGCCTGACTACACTGCACAATTTGTTCTAGATTGTGTATATAATATTGTTCCCGAAACAGTCATCCACATACGTAGGATCTTCGATGGTGAAGTGCCAATGTAAGGGCGAACTGGCAACTGCTCACAAAACGCTGCCAACATGCACGATAATTCAGTTGTTGCTCATGATGCATCGAGTACTTTCTCTGTGAGAGAGTCTCTCTGCAACTAGCAAATCTCATTCGCATTGTATCGGCATTGGAGCAGTTTCTTGATTCGCCACAGAATTCGTTGATGTCCTTTCAAAGAGACGGAAATCTGACTGACAGTCTGACAGGAGGTCGCTTGGAGCTCTGTCCCTCCGAGCTGTCAGGATTCCTCCAGGATCGTTAGTCCCACGAGTCCCAGTGGAGTGCCTTCAATTGTATGATTTTTAAGAAATTGGAACCTGCAAAGTGGTTCATGGGCAAAAGTTCTGCACCTAACAATGTCCACCATGTCGGGTCCCTAATCAAGCGATTGTTGGATCAATCTGATGTTTTCCTCCGGGATCCTCCGCGTTTCGCCTCGTTCGTGTGAACTCAAGGTCTATCAAAAAATCGCACCCAGCTGGGTGTGTCTTTTTTTTCCCCGAGTTGGTACCCCATTGGTGTTTTTTTCACCCAACTGGGTGTGTCTTCCGAATCTTCTTTCGAGTTGGCACCCCTTTCTTGTTTTTTATTATTATTTTCTCCCCGGGACCAGAGGAACCTCTGGGTTGCGCCGTTGTTGGGGTGACTTTTAACGCCCGTCCGTCCGGGAGATCTCGCGACTCGCCACTCGCGACTCGAGTTTCTCGCGACTCGCGTCGCGTTTCTCGGAGGAGCTCCGGGAGATCTTCGGACAGGAGGCGGCGGCCTTGGCGCCCTTCGTGGAGTGCGGGGGCCTCGATTCGGCCTCGTGGCGACCGACTCGGCACCGGCCACCGGGCGTTTTGTTGTTTTTGTTGTTTGGTTGTGGGGGGTTGATCATGGGTTGATCAAAACGTAGGTCCGTAAAACCTGGGATTGGTTGGACAACCACCAAGAATACAGCGTGTCCCGTTAAATGGGAAAAGCTAGCTATGGTCCAAACTGGGGGCCGAAGGGAATGTTGATCAGCCCCCACATCACTTTTGCTTGGGGCTTTGAAACAACCAAAGTAAATAGGTTCATACTCAGGAGTTTTGACATCCACCATTTTCGACACGCCTGGACGTGTCGTACGGTCTGAGGCGCCGACAAGGACCGGAACTTCCTGACAGACAGGTGCCCGCAGCAGACCCCCAACCTCATGTGGGAGAAGAAATCGCCGGAGCCTCACAGCGGGGTGTCAACCAAACGTTTGGCCTTCCCCGTTTCCCTTTAAGCAAGCTTCAAAGGGGGTAGTCTAAGAAAGCACGACATGCCCGCAACCCACAAGGAACAGTTCTGGGTCGGGTTTCGGGATCCAAGGTGGCAAGGACAGTCAGGGTTTGTGGCATTTGGCCTTTATGTTCCGCCCCGAGTCTGTGTTTCCCTCGCAGTCTGCCACGAGCTCCTGTGAGCCACGTAGATTCATTTGACAGGGCACTTGCTGCAAGGAACGGCGAGTATCCCTTGTGGTCTATCGGGGAGGAGTTCTTTAAGGCGCAGGACGGGGCAGCCGAGCGAGTTGCGAGTGTTTTGTTTTTCCTTCTTTTGTCTCCTTCTTTCTTTCCGGAATCAGCTAAGCGAGTTGCGAATCCTTGGCTTAGGACGAGATCTCTCTGGCAGATGCAGCAAAGCAATCAGCTTAGCATGTTGGAAGTTCGCCCGAAGTTCCGGAAATGCCATGGGAAGCTGAGTTCGCGGTTCATTCGACAGAAAGCCGCACGTGGCAGAGCCAGGGATCATCCCAGTTGCCCAGTTGCCCGGCCTCTTTTTTTCTTTTTGTTTTTTTTTGGGGAAGGGTTCCCTTTTTAACCTCAACCGACAAAAACAAAAAGATGCTCCAATTTTTTTCCCCACGGCTGAGTCATGGCGACTGAGGATGACGAACTTCAAGGAGTTCCCCTTGTCGCAGATCCGTACCGAGCCGCTTCCCTGGCCGGGCGTCAACGGACTCAAGTTGCCTTCGGCTGGTGTGGCAAGGGTTTGGCTTAGCATATTCACTAGCAACATGCTGATGATGCATTTGTTGTTTATTAATCAAAAGCAAACAAACACACAAGACATGTGTTTAAATAAACAACCCAATGCATGTTCTCTATGCAGCAGCAGGGCCAACTGAGGAAGCAATGCAGCGCTGCGCTGAGTGCTGAGGTCCGACTTCGAGAGCACTCGCTACATCTGGTCCTGAAGCGGAGCTTTGGACCGAGAGAAAAGATGGGGCGCGTGCATGCCAGTTGCATCCAAGAAAGTCTTGGAGGTGTCTAAGCGATTGGTGGAGATCTGGAAATCGTATCCCTTGAATATAGAAGTTGACTCGGAGCAAATTGTTGGCAGATTGGGAGATCCCTTCTTGGGAAGCCGGGTCTGTGGGTCTCAGCCTTTCGTGGCCGGCTGAGTCTATTGCCTTGCCAGGGCCCCCAGACTCTGGACTTCTAGGCCGCGCGTTTTTGTTCCTTCGGCCGAGCGAAGGACGGATGGCTCGGTGCTTTTTTGAGTCGGTGCCCTGTTTTGGGTGTTTTTTAAGGGAAGCTGAAAGGAAAGCCCAAGCCGTTTTCGGGTGTCTCCGAAAAAAAGAGACATCTTTGTAGATCACACACACGGCGCATGGACGGAGAGACTGCCAGGCAGCTCACTTCCCACGAATTCCAGGCACCAAAGTGTGTGTCTCAGTCGTTGCACAAGAACAAGTCTCCAGGCGTCAAGATTCATTACAGGTGAGAGCAGAGGCCTCCTGATGGGAAGCCAATGGCCACGTCTCACTGAAAGTCTCACTCGTGCAACAGGACCTGTTTCTTGACCCAAAAATAACGCTGAGCGCGGCGTGGCAAGGCGGCCTGACAGCCAATCTGTTCGAAGATTCGAAGCCAAGGCTCTGAAGCATTTGTGTGGAGCTCACCTGGCTGGCGCCGGAATTGTGCACGGAAGATCCACCAAATCATTGGGAAACGTGAGGTGTTTTTTTGCGCGCGACATGCACTCTTTCTCAGGCCATGGTATGCAAGCTTTAGCGAGCATTGCTCAGCTGATTTTGCGCTGTCTTTGACACTTTGGCTATGCCTGCTGACTGGACTGCAGTAGCAGGTGCTGCCGTCGGTGTAGAGCAAAACGAGCACTGGGGCACGAATTTCAACCTCACAATGACTCGTCGAGTTCCCTTCAGTGTGGTCAGTTCTGCCCACACCGACATGTTGTGTGGCACACAGGCATTATGGGTGTTTGTTTTTTACCTGAGAAACTCGTTAGGTTGGTTTCGACGGGATGGCAAAAGGAATCATGAGGAAAGCATTTTGGGGTCACCTAGGTTTCAGTGCAACCCACTTGATCTGCACGAGGCGTTTCAATACCGCACGGAAATGAATGCATGCATGGTGTGGTGCTCCAATACCGGGCGCAAAGGTAAGTTTGCCACTGTGCTCATGGGGGTAAGTTGTTTCCGCCGACACCGATATGCGCCGGCTCTGATGGACATCAGTAGTAGGTTCCAGGCAAGTTGTTAGTGCACTCACAAACACGCACGTGTCCACATCACATGGCACTTGGCAGCAAACAGATCACGAATTGCCGATAGTACAGTCACACGTGGTTGTGCCAGAGGTCGCAGCACGAAGGCCAGCGAGCACGACCAAGCACTTTTGTGAGATTGAACTAGCCCGCTTCGTGGAGAGCAGCACACCTGGAGGCTGGGTCCCAATTGAGATGCCTATGCCATGAGGCAGAGAGGTTCCCCAGTTTTAAGCATGCTACGCCCGGGAAGCCATGCAGTGCCCAAGCTGCAACATCTGAACTTGTTGCTGGCCAACCTGGTCGGCTGATCAGGTTCAGACAAACCCGGATCAAATTGACTTGAGCTCATTCCTCAACGTCACATTGGGTTGGCCCCAGAACCAGCTGCAGGTGGCGTTGTTTTT
>CAUJNA010000359.1:135179-142679 GCA_963377175.1 Effrenium voratum | reverse complement strand
TGTTTTCTTTTTTCTTTTTTTTTTCCGGTACTGACATCTCGGGAAGGAAGAACATATGGGTAATAGAAGCCTAATAGAAGCGCTTCCTTCTCCCGACTTCCCAATGTTCTATGCTCAGGGCGGCAAGCTCCAAGTGGGCCTCCCCCCAGCCGGGGCCCGGGGAGCATCGCTGTCGGTGAGGTGAACCGCCTGTGCCTGGCGGCGGAGCGGCCCCTGCTGGAAGCCGGCAGCACGGGCCATCTCGGCCAGGCGGAGACTCGGAGACGCGGCGGTTTGGGCGGAGCGGCGAGAGAATTCTTGTTGGACGGCGACGTCGTGGGGCGTCTTCGTTTTTTTTGTTTTTTTGTTTTTTTTTTTTTTGTTTTTTTTTTTTAAAGAGGGTTAGCTTTCTGGAATCCAGACGTTGGTGACTCTTGTTATTCTTATTCTTTGATACCTGGCTCGGTTTCCTTGAGCGCAATCTTGAAAGGTGTGCTCAACCTTTTGCTTGCTCAGAAAAAGGTTGTGGTTCCTTCTCTTGTAGGACTGGGAAATCCCACAACAATCCAGCATTTTCGACCGACCCCATGCTTGCTTCGTTTTCCCTGGGTTGCGTTGGACGGTGGCTGACCCCAACTCCCCTCGTCGTTTCGGTTGTCCCCGTCGACGTCGACGACGTCGGGAGGTCACGGTGATCCGAAAGGGCGAAACCGAGTGCTTCGAGTGCCAAGCCAAGCCCAGCCAGAAGGCGAGACCCGAGCGAAGGCCATGAACCGAGCGAGGCCGCTTCAAGGGCTCAAGTTGCCGAAAGGGGACGAAAAAGGCATTCAATGGTCAAAGGGCCCCATAAAAAAGAGGGGTGTTTGTGTGTGTGTGTGTGTGGGTGGGTGGGTGGGTGGGTGGGTGGGTGGGTGGGTGGGTGGGTGTGTGTGCGTTTGCGGCGGGGTCGTGCGGCAACCAATGCAAAAGCAACCAAGACTAAAAAGACGAAAGATCCGAAGGCTGAAACTCATAGAAACCGGTGGATACGAATCTGAAGCCTGGAGCAAATATCAGATTTCGGGTGAGTATCAAAGTTAGAGCCGGTTGGAGTTGGTTTCCCTTGGATACCTACTTGGGTGGCTTTGAGAGCGGTTCTAATGAGGCCAGCCAACGTCTTTCACACTCTTTTGAGAAAAAGGAACCAATCCCAACTTGGACGGAAGACACCTCCCTCCCGGAGATTGACAGACCGTGTGTGAGGCTCGGCCTCCGCGCATTGGTACTGACCAAACCAAGGATGGTGAGTCGCTTCTCCGTCCACTAAGCCTTTTTGGTTTCCCCCCACTGGACTCAGAGATGGTTGCGCCAAAGATCTTGCGCAGCTGCCATGTCATGTTATCATGTTCTTTTGGTGCACAGGTGTATCCGTTTTGCACCATCCGATCCACTCCAGAGAAGCCCGTGCCCGGGGCTCGGAGATGAAGTTGCTTCCAGGTGTTTCAGATGGGCATGTGCCTGGTTTCATGTTTGCTTAGTTTGGCGTCAGCGCAACTTTCAACAGGCCCCACGAGAGTTTGGCGTTGAGCTGCGAGTGAATCGCATGGTCAGCGAATCGCCTTCCCTGCGACTCGTGACCTTCAGCTCCGAGGGGCTGAAAGCTGAAGGTCTGTGGGCTGGGTGCTGCTGATGGAAGACAATGCTTCAAGAGGGAAAGCTTCTGTCTCGGAAATTTCTTGGGAGCCTCCGCCTGGGTTCACTTTTGTTTCCCTGAACCCCGAAAGGGGACTTAAAGGGACATCGTTTCCTCCCGCAAAACGGGAATCCAGGGAGGGGGTCGTCTGTTTTCTTTTGAGGTCACCCTTTTTGAGTTTTGAGTTTAAAGAGGCACCTTTCAGGGAAACCACACATATGTTGGGTGTTCTCCCCCCTCAAAAGACGAGCCACCCTCAAAAAGAGGGAACAAAGGCGCCGAACCAAGTTCTGTGAGGCACTGCCTCACCTGGGCCAAGAACTTGTTCGACCTCTGCTTCGGGCCGGAGGACGAGTCGAACCTTTTGCCACGGCCTTGGAAGCCGGCGATCGGTCAGCCGCTCAGCCGGCGAGGTGCCGTTGAAAGGCCGTTGTTGGCCCGGCTTAGGGGAAAGAAGAGCTTGAAGAACTGATCCTGAAATCAGATTGCCGAGCAGATTGACGGCAATCACAATGCTGGAACGCTGGAACCTGCGATGTTGAGCCCATTCCGAGCGGAAGAAGGTGTGCGAGTAGATGCTGCTTGTTAAAAGTGTTCTCGACCCGCGTGTGGCAACCACTAAAACCGAGGGGATGCAGCAGTAGGTTTCAGCATAGTATTGTGGTGGCCAGAGCCATCTGGTCTAGCGATGTCTCTTCTTTTATGTTTATGATTGAGATATACTTACGTATCCCAGCCAGAACTAGGAACTACTGTGGATGGACAAACTCCTGCACCACTTTGAAACCATGGCCCCATTGTTCGTTCCTTCTCTTTTTTAGAGAGGAATCATGATCCGAGGGTAGGTGGCGCGAAATGGATTTCGTCCATCCACAGTATGGCTTCCTTTCATAGGCAATGGCCACTGCTGTCTCTTGAGGCTATGTCCTTGTAGAATGCTCTTCGAACCCGAACTGCTTTCGCGGCTTGAGGCTCACGTTGAGCGCCGGGAGTTTTCTGTAAGATTGCTGTGGGACGCGCGGGTTTGCCAGCGACATTCGCGGGTTTGGCGTTGGTGTCCTTCCTGCTGTGTGTATATGTGCGTGTGGGTAACTTTGCTGCATGGGCTTGGCTGCCGGCTTGCCATGTTGGCACTGCAATGCCGTTTGAAAATATAATATGTCGGCCTACTTCAGAAGCCTGCTTCAGCACGTTCCTCCCTTCTTGCTCTTGAATCCATTGTACTCATTCCTGCTTGCTTTGAATTCATATGCTCCAAGGAAAGAATGTATCCGTGCAAGGTGAGTTGCACTAGCGTGATTCACAATGTCTGAACAGATTGGAGCGTGAAAGAGGTTGCTGTCCATTGCGCCTGCCGGGATTATGCATTTGTCCAATTGCTGTCTGACTGTCGGGCAATGCCCAGACACAATGAGGACAATTCTGTGCCATGAGCAGAAGCGATGGCTGCGGTAGTTTTGCTTCCCAACGGCGCTTGCAGAACTGACATTTCCCTGGCGCTTTCTGTGTGTGTGTGTGTTTTGCTGGATGGACTTGGCATGTTGGTGCTGCAACTCCAAGTGCAAAACGCACGTTGGCCTAGTTCAGGCGTGCTTGTCCTTTGTTTCTTTTCAGGTCGTCGCACTGGTTATTGCTTGCCTTGAATACATGTGTTTATAATATATATATATATATATACATATATAAATATATATATATATATGTATACATGTATATCTATGGTTTGAATGTATCCGGTGCAAGGTGAGTTGCACTAGCGTGATTCAACATGTCTGAACAGATTGGAGCGTGAAAGGAGGTTGCTGTCCATTGCGCCTGCCGGGATTATGCATTTGTCCAATTGCTGTCTGACTGTCGGGCAATACCCAGACATAATGAGGACAATTCTGTGCCATGAGCAGAAGCGATGGCTGTGGTAGCTTTGCTCTCCAGTGGCGCTCGCAAAACTGACATTTCCCTGGCGTTTTCTGTGTGTGTGTGTGTTTTGCTGGATGGACTTGGCATGTTGGTGCTGCAACTCCAAGTGCAAAATGCACCTTGGCCTAGTTCAGGCGTGCTTGTCCTTGTTTCTTTTCAGGTCGTCGCACTGGTTATTGCTTGCCTTGAATACATGTGTTTTTATATATACATATATATATATATATGTATATATACATATATCTATGGTTTGAATGTATCCGGTGCAAGGTGAGTTGCACTAGCGTGATTCAACATGTCTGAACAGATTGGAGCGTGAAGGAGGTTGCTGTCCATTGCGCCTGCCGGGATTATGCATTTGTCCAATTGCTGTCTGACTGTCGGGCAATGCCCAGACATAATGAGGACAATTCTGTGCCATGAGCAGAAGCGATGTCTGCGGTAGTTTTGCTTTCCAGCGGCGCTTGCAGCAACTCCAAGTGCAAAACGCACGTTGGCCTAGTTCAGGAGTGCTTGTCCTTTGTCCTTTGTTTCTTTTCAGGTCGTCGCACTGGTTATTGCTTGCCTTGAATACATGTGTTTATATATATATATATATACATGTATATCTATGCGTATCATGTATCCGGTGCAAGGTGAGTTGCACTAGCGTGATTCAACATGTCTGAACAGATTGGAGCGTGAAAGGAGGTTGCTGTCCATTGCGCCTGCCAGGATTATGCATTTGTCCAATTGCTGTCTGACTGTCGGGCAATGCCCAGACACAATGAGGACAATTCTGTGCCATGAGCAGAAGCGATGGCTGCGGTAGTTTTGCTTCCCAACGGCGCTTGCAGAACTGACATTTCCCTGGCGCTTTCTGTGTGTGTGTGTGTGTTTTGCTGGATGGACTTGGCATGTTCGTGCTGCAACTCCAAGCTTGTCCTTTGTCCTTTATACATGTCTGCTTATATATGAGTTGCACTAGCGTGATTCACAATGTCTGAACAGATGGGAGCGTGAAAGAGGTTGCTGTCCATTGCGCCTGCCGGGATTATGCATTTGTCCAATTGCTGTCTGACTGTCGGGCAATGCTCAGACATAATGAGGACAATTCTGTGCCATGAGCAGAAGCGATGTCTGCGGTAGCTTTGCTTTCCAGTGGCGCTCGCAAAACTGACATTTCCCTGGCGTTTTCTGTGTGTGTGTGTTTTGCTGGATGGACTTGGCATGTTCGTGCTGCAACTCCAAGCTTGTCCTTTGTCCTTTATACATGTCTGCTTATATATGAGTTGCACTAGCGTGATTCACAATGTCTGAACAGATGGGAGCGTGAAAGAGGTTGCTGTCCATTGCGCCTGCCGGGATTATGCATTTGTCCAATTGCTGTCTGACTGTCGGGCAATGCTCAGACATAATGAGGACAATTCTGTGCCATGAGCAGAAGCGATGTCTGCGGTAGTTTTGCTCGTCAGAGTTGCTCCGGGCCTGTATATCCATCAGCCATGTGTGGTCGCAAATCACACGCCATGTCATGGTTTATTTTTCTTTTAAGCAGAAAAGTCATAGGTGTTGTTTTTTGGGTTCAAGAAAGAAGCCAATGCATCGGTGTTATGTGTATATTTTTACATTTCCATACAAGAAAACATCCCATCGGCCCATCCGCCGATTCGCAGACGTAACTTTCGGCCGATGCCGCGGAGCTGAGGGCAGATCTCGCCGCGGAGATGAGACAGTTCCAGAGCCAGGAGGAGCGACCCACCCAAGGGGTGTAACAGGAGTTGCCTCAGATCTTGGGCTGGGCCGGTTCGTTTTTGGTGTGTTTTTTTGTTTTGTTGTGGGTAGTTTTGTCTGTGTTGTTGTTTGAAAGGGGTAAGTAAAGGAAAACCACCAGTGTTCTGTGTTTCTGCGCGCGGAGTCTGAAGCTTTCCGAGTCCCAAGTTCGCAGGCTGTGGACGGCGAAGACGTTGGCAAGCGGATTTTCAAGAACCTCTTCGAAGATGACATCAAGAAGCAGGCCGCTCGTTCCTGTCGTTGCCTCTCCACTCAAAGGCTCTGGAGAACACATCTTTGGGCCAGGGGCCGGAGAACGGGAGAATGGCCCCCCATGCTCTGGATTGGGCCCCACAAATAAGCGGCCCCTCTCAGAAGAATCCCAAAGAAGCTCTTGGGCATCACAAGAAAGGGTGCAGTCCTCGCTTGCCCGCTGACAGCCCAGCTTGCCAAAACGCAAATTGAACCGAAACCAAAACCCGAAACCAAAACCCGAAACAATCACACACCTACCCAATCGCAACTTTTCAGATTGCAAGTTGAGTCAATTTGCGCAACACGATGGTCACTTGCAAGATTATGGATTTCACGACTTAAAAGCTACACTGTATGTGGTGCCCAGAAAAAGAGTTTACTTCGCCCAGTTGCACAAGGATGGTGGTGAAGCATGGCGGGACCCCCCTGGCACCTTGATGAAGATGCTTCTTATTCGGGAATGGGTTGAGGGCGGTAGATTTGCGGTTTGGGCTGAAGCTTTGACAAGGGTGAACCTTCCAGAGAACAGGTTTGCATACCGATGCAGGATACCCTGGACATCCATCCTGATCCTGTTTTCCGTTCACGTCCCACTTGCCCAAATTTGGCTTGGATCACCTTTTGAGGGATTGATCATAGAAACCCGCAAATACCGGACCTTTGCCAAATACTCCACCGAAAACAAGTTGATCCGGGGTTGCCCCTTTTTTTGAGGGCCATGCTTCTTTTTTTTTAAATGGAAACCCCAAGGAACACCGTTTGGAAATACTCATTTTCCGGGTCCCCAAAAAACCGGACACACGGGTTTCCATGCAGCTTCCCTGAAAGCCAACGAACCATGGGGGGGGGTGCCAGCTGCAACGGAAAAAAAACCGTCCCTGAAAAAGCCAACGAAAACAAGAAGGGGTAATGACCAGCAATAAGGAGCACTTCCCTTAGAATCACCGAAATCAAGAAGGGGTAATTCCCAGCCAGAAAAGAAAAGAGGCAACTCCGAGGTGCCCCGAGGTTTGGCTCGGCTCTCGCTCGACTCGAAACTCGTCCGCGGCCTTAGGCGCGGCTGGAGGACCTCTGGTCGGAGGCGCGGCCAGCGCCGGCGCCCTTGGGCTTCGAGGAGGCGCTCACGTCCGGCGGCCCGGGGGTCCTTGGGGTCGTTGGGGTCGTTGGGGTCGTGCGTGGACCAAAACCTGCGGTTTTCTGGTGGTTTGATTTGACCCATACACATTTTTGTGGTCAAAACCAAAGGTGACTTTTTGGGGACGGTTACCACTCTGTTGTCTCCTTAGAAGGCTTTCTGGGTGTTCACCGGGGTACCGGGGTTTCGACCCATAGCCTTATGAACCAAAACATGAACATCACCATGTGAACCAAATGGAACCCTGGCAAATGGAGATATGGGAGTGAAGTGGCCCACGATTTGGGATGCGGAGACCAGGTTGAGACCAGGTTGTTAGTTTGTGACACAAATGTTGCCAGGCTCCTCCCTGTACAAGGAAAAGGAACAGGAATCGTGTTTCTTGTTTTTAGCTTGGTTGTTGGGTGATTTTATTTGGGTTCGGTTTGCAGCGAAAGTCAGACACTTGGGTGTTTGTTTTCCCCGTTTTTCAACCCAGGGGGTGACTTTTTTTGTTGGCGTTCTTGCAAAAGCTGCTGCGATGCAAAGCGCTTTCAAAGAAATCCCTTGCAAAATGGTCGAAAGACTTGCTGCGAGAGATGCCCCGAAAAAGAGAAATGGCTCACGCCCCGAGAAAAAGCCTCCATTCACAAAAGGTGTTTCCTTTCGAAAAAAAATCCTAAAACGGTTCATTCCCTCGTTCCCTACTGAGCAACAGCAAGTTTTGGACTCCCTCCCTGTACTACAAGGTTTTTTGACCCCCGTGCGGACCAGAGACTGGGAGGTGGGAAATGATGTGTCCCAGGTCTGG
>CAUJNA010000359.1:110179-127679 GCA_963377175.1 Effrenium voratum | reverse complement strand
GGTGTCATCAAGGGATTTTATGGTACACTCGCCATTCAAATCATGTTGTATATGCGGGGCATATACCACGCCCGCCATGACAGCTGTCGCATGTGAATTTGTGCGCTTCTGCCAGCCAAACGCTAACAGGAGAGACGTTGTTTGTGTATTTGTTTCCTACTGCTGTGATGCTTGAGCGTGTGCTTTTGTGCCTTAAAAAGAACTCCGCTGTCAGAAATCCAATGGAGAGACATCCACGTGTTCTGCCCTTGGTTTGTGGTGCTCCTGGTTGCTCTCTCTCGCCAAGGGTGGAATGCCCGCAGCTTCACGGGTCCCGGCATTTGATTCGGGTCTGGGTCAAAAGGAGACCAGGAATCGGACCGCAGATGTTCGTCACAGCCATTCGATTTTGGGGGTTACCCGATTTTTGGGTTGCCCGATTTGTGACTCACAGCCATGTTTCCATTTTGGGGTTACCCGATTTTTGCAGCCATTCGATCTCCAGTGTGAGCTGCAGGGCTGGAAGTAGTGCAGCTGCTGCACGTGCCCGGCCCCCCGGACCGGTTCGCGATAAGCGACCTGAGGTCGTCCACGTGGAACCAAGAAGTTCCCTTTTGAAGTTGCCCAAAGAATGGCAGGGTACGGGTCTGAGCTTGGGCAAGTTCTCTTAGTATCCAGTATCCCTCTTTGTTTCTCCTATTTCTGCTGAAGTGAGGAAGGCATCAAGCCGTTTGCTGGCTGGAGTGCTGTGCAAGCCGGTGCAAGCACTATCACTGGCTTTTCAGCGTTGCCTTCCATGAGTGATTCTGTTGTTTGTAAGATTTGGCAAAGATGTTTGTTTGCTGCTTCTTTTTCCTGTGGCTTTGTTCTTTTGCTACTTCTTTTTCCTGTGGCTTTGTTCTGTGATCTTGGGCTTCCTAAAATGCCGCACGGTGGCATCTTGGGCGATCTAAGTGCATGGCAGGGAAGGTGCTCCCTCTGCTGTCTCAATGTTTTCTCACGGGGACAGGCTCCAGAGCAAGGGCAAGACCATGCGCGACGGCCGGGCTTGACGCTTAGCTGCGCCATCTGAAAAGTGGTGAGGTAGATCATTGTGTCTTCCCAACGTTTGACACCCCTCAGAGGACTCGAAGACCCAAGAAATCGCCCAGCACCAGACATCGCACAGTTGGGCTTTGCTCAGGGCTCCTTAAAAGATCTCCATTTTGCCTATCTGAAACATGGCTTTTTCAACAGCAACATAAAGTTGGAAACCACCATTTGCAAGTTGCAATGTTCCGGTGTTTTTCATGCATCCGGATCCCTGTTGCTTTGGTGTTGTTTCTATGGGTGCCATTCGCTTTCCACGTGATTCCAACGGAGAAAAACGACCCGCCTCGTTTTCTGCAGAGCTTCTTCGATTCGTTTGTTCGAGGCTCGCACGGTTTGGGTGCGCTACCCGGAGCCATCACGAAAGAAGATCCTGCAGCCGAGCACCTCGGCGCGGGAATTCAGACACGGGTACTCCAAATGGGTTGCCCGTTCCAAAACATGTGGAAACATGGACGAAAACATATTTGCGGTCCGTATCCAAATGGGTGGTTTTTAATTTTGACCCATACCCATTTGGACATGGATGAGTTGCATAGCCCATGGCCGGGTGTGGGGGGGGGGAGAAAGCATCACGATTGCGAGGCTCTCTCCAGGCGCCAAATCCTGATTGCTTTGCTTCTTGGCTGCATGGAGATGTGCGATCGTTGATTTATGTTGAGTTGTGCATTGTGTTACATCCTTTGCCACTGGTAAACCAGCGTCAAACTTACCGGGAAATTTGGTTTTCTGCCTTGGAAGTCCCCCAAAAAAGCGCGGAGACCCACGATTTCGGCTTTTCTGCGAGCTCGGCGCTGCGCTCCTCGAGCGCGCCTTGAGCGCCTTGAGGTGTGCGGCTCGAGGACGGCCCGCGTGGCCGTGAAGAGCTTGGTCGATTGCAAGATCGCAGCCTTTGCCAAGGCACGAAGTCTCTGCTCGTTAAACTCACGTGACTCACGTGATGCGGATATCAAAAAAGGCAAGCAAAATGGGCAGTGCGGTCGTTCGAGCTCGAGCTTGCTCCTTTGCGTGGCATCTTTCGCTCGTTTGCTGGGTGACTTTGCAAGTCAAAGGGGCGAGAGTTTCAAGAAATGCCTTGATTGCGAGTCTTTGCCTACCAAAATTCAACTTCACACCTTAGCCTATCGCAGACACAAACAAATACCGTTGATAATCATATGTTAGTTCTTTGTCTTCTATTGAACCATCTTCCTCCATGGATGACCGCGGTCTCCGCACCTGGACCTGAGAACCCGAGACCTCGAGGGATCCAACGCCAGGGCTGCATCCAGGGTCAGCTGGGAGCGGTTCGCCCGGCGCTCTACGCCAACGGCTCCTGCATCTTCGACCCGGAGCTCGGGCCTCGGTGTTTGTTTTCGCGGCCGGCGGCCGGCGGCTGGGTCTCGGTTACGTCTCGGTGCCATCGTTGGGGTCTCGCGTTTTGAAAGGAAAAGCCGAAGGAGAGAACGTGAAACCGGCATCATTTTTTGTTTGGGGGGGTGCTCTGTCAAAGCACACGACCATACATGTGGATAAATGTAAAGACACACAGTCGCTATACCTGAACATCAAAATATATTTGCATTCTGGAACAAGTCACGGCAGTCTATTGATAGCACTCAAGACTTTGTCAATCGAACTAGAACAAGCGATGATTCGTCCAGGTATCCAGAACCAGGGCCAGACGCTGAGGAGGACCAAGTTGGCGGTCAAACATGGGTATGTCGGTCTTTTTTTAGGGGACCCCATTTTGGTACCCCCTAAAATCTCTAAAATGGCCACGGTTTCCTTTTGGTTGTCCTTTCAAGCCACACCCAAGCCTTCACGAAAGATCACCTTTATTGCCCAATCTGAGCCATGAAAAGCCTCCCATACTTTGAGTGACCGAATTCAGCCATTCGTCTTTGCTTTCTTGGCCAACCAGTGTTGATTTTTCGATGGCTCAAGGCACATGCGAGGCTTGAGGTCCTGTTCCAGCGATGCAGGCAGTGCAGGGGTGCTTATGGGATATCCCATTTTTGCAGCTTGATGTCCTCGTGTTATGTTGGCGCCCGGGTCGTTTTCTTCTTCTTCTTCTCGTTTTTCTGCGGCAGGAAGGCCTTCATCCTGAGTGGAGCCTCACTGAGTGGGGGCTCGGGAGCGGCTCCTTGCTGCAGGCGTGAGCCGGTGAATGGGGCGAAATGACATGTTACGCTTGGTTTGTCTTGACGCCTAGACATAGATATTGTTTTGTTCGCAAGAGAACCTCATCCAAGAAGTTGAAAGTCTGGGACAATGGCAGGCAGACAGGAATCTAGGTGGAGACTTCACGAACTTGGATGTAGACCAAGTGGAATGCCTGTCCCTGTGACCTACAAGATGAGAGTAGCCAAACCATCCCTTGCTCAAGACCAGATGGACCATCATTCTGCCGACTTCCCATGTGCTGATTTGGGAGTGGAATTTGCTGGGGTCCCCCCCCCCCGCCCACTTAATTTGCAGAAAAGCCTGACTGGGAGTGGAATTTGCAGAAAAGCGCGGCCCACTTCGCAACATATCCTTCGGCTTAGTCCAAACTCCGGCTGGCGAAGTCACACCAAATTCGACTCACCGCAGAGCTAGGTGGAGGACGAAGGCCAGGGCTGGTCCATCAATCTGGTGCTTCGAGAGGAGCAGAGATTTGGGGAGGGCCGGGAGAAAACTCCTGGGCGACCTTTGGCCCAAAAGACCCACAAGACATTTGGGATTTGGCCATCCGGTTCCTGGGCTTACACTTTTTTTGGGAAAAAGTGTGGGCGGGTCCATTTTTCAGCCACTAGAAGCTTTCTGACGTTAGGGGATGTGAGGGCAGCCCAGTGAAGTCGGAAGGGAAAGTGGACCAAACATTTCAGGAATTCCCATGTTGCAACTCTGGGCACGAAAACCTTCGCGGCAGATCGTTTCGGACTTGCCCTTCAATTGGGACTGCTGATGCGACAAAAAGTTATGGCCGTCCTTTTTGGGGCTCTCTGCCCGCTCGTGCCCTGGGTCGCAACGCGATTGGCGCTTCGGGATGTGCCGTAGAATAGGAGAGCCCTTGCTTACATGTTTGAACGCGAAGCCAAACTGAGCCATTGTTTTGTATTGGTCGCCTACTTGGGGGACGACCTGTGTTGTTGTCCTTTCAACAATCCGGGTCTGCGGATATGCCTGCAATGTGGCCAACTGGGCAAAATCAAATCTTTGCCATACACACTTCGAGGTAGCACGTGGGTATTTAAATCTCAGAGTTTGACTGTTTACATATGTTTACATGCTCCAGTGCTGCCGGGAAGAGTGTGGGCAGACCGTGTTATTGGGTGTGCCCTTTTTTAGGGCACCCCCCCAAAGAAGAAATAGTAATGATAATAATGAAAAAAACAATAATATACAAACAAATACATGTGTACATACATGCATCAATAAATAAATAGCTAAATATTCAAATTAAACACAAATAATCAAATACTTCGCTTCGAGCAATCCCCACCCTCCACACTCACGAGCTTACGACCGTTACTACTCGGCACGGCAAGGGATCGGGATACTCGGCAGGGATACTCGGCGGGATCCACTGGCGGGCTGCTCTGGCAATATACTTGGCGGGATCCACTGGCGAGCCGCTCTGGCGGGGTACTCGGCGGGATCCACTGGCGAGCAGCTCTGGCGGGGTACTCGGCGGGATCCACTGGCGAGCAGCTCCGGCGGGATAATGGGGCGGGGGTCGTGGTGTAGAAGCATCGCAAACGCGGATTCCAACATAAAATCTAACAACCCCTTCCTGTCAGGTGAAGAATACACGTGATAAAGCACAAATAAATTAGAATCGGTGGTCTTCCTTTTGGTTTCCCCTTCCAAACGCCATGACCAAGGCACCACCCCCCAGAGGTTCCGCGGCGGCGCACCGCTTTGAGCCCGCAGGAGCCGGATCTGGATGAGCAGCACTTTCCAAATGGCTTCAAGGCAAGCGCCGAAGTCCATGGCATGAAGCTCCAATGGGATGCAACACCGGTTCTTTTTTTTTGTCAGTTTTTCTTTTTTTCTGTTTTTCCTTTTTTTTCTTCGTTTTTTTTCTGGGGCATCCAACTTTGGGTGGCTTGAGGGAAAAGTCTGCATCCAACTTTGGGGTTAAGGGAATCCAAAAGAACACCCGCCTGCCATTGTTAAAATCCCCTTCTGAGACAAGCCCTAAATGGGCCGGCTGGCTGGAGCTGGGTCTCTTTGTGCCGGCCGCCTTTTGGAAGGCGCGTAGATCGCATGGCATTTGAGGTCGGTGACTTTCAGCCAGCCAGGCGGTGTACGGATTTTTTGTTTTTTTCTTTTAGCTCGCGGTTGGGCCGTTACCCAAAACGGGGTCCCCCAAACGGGGTCCCCCAAACGGGGTCCGAGCCCAAAACGAGCGGCCCCAAAACGACCGCCCCCAAAGTTCACTGGCCACATCAGGTGGAGGCGGGCGCCGGCGCCGGAGAGGAAGCTGCCAAGGAGACGAAGCGGCCGATCTGGCCTTCGGAAGCCGGTGCATTTGTCCGCGGGAGAAACGCTGCTACTCTCGTAGGTGCCTTGTGGATTCGGTACATGGAAGAGGTTCCTGCTTGGTTTTAGGTGAAAAGCGCCTGCGCTTTGAAGCTGACCCGCCCTACTGTTTCCTCCATCTAGCATGCAACTGGATTGTGTCCTTTCAGACATCAATTGCCTTGAACGAGAACTCTGAGCACCGAATGGGAGGCATGCTGGCTATCGACTTCAAGATATTCTAGTCGACAACGGTTTCCTTTCGCTGTGGCACACTTGAAACATTCTCGCTTGTCCAAAAAAGGACCTGGGAGTCTTTTCTTCCTGGCGGCACATGTTTGTTGGAAGTGTTTGGGTGAATTCGAGGAAGCGGAGGCGTGGTGAAACACGGGCATGGGTCAAAATTAAACCAGGAGACGGCAGGTTTGAGTCCTTGGTTCCATTTAATCATGGTACCTACTGTGGATGGACGAAATCCTGCACCACCCAAGAAACCCTGGAATGTTTGGATTCCCCTGCAAACACCAGCAAACAATGGTTTGAACCATGGTTTCCAAGTGGTGCGAACGGATTTCGCAACCATCCACCGTATGTTTGACCCACAGCCTGACTTCTTCGACCACCCACGGACCTGGCCCAGGACATGGCGGAAAAGAAGCGGAAGGCTGACGCCGAGGCAGCAGAGGTCTGGCCCGAGTTGTTTTTTTCTCCGGGAATTCTCAGTGTCAGGTGACAGCATCAGTTGGGCGGGCGAATTCTCACTCACATGATTCTGGAAAGTAATTACCATTGTTCAGAAACAGACGAAGCTTTCATTGAGATCAAATGCCAGCCGATGTTCGGCTGTCAGTTGAGCCTTTGTATGAGCCATCGGAGTTGCGGCCTCTTTGACTTCCAAGATTTTTCCCACAGCCGGCCCGGCGACTGACCGAGCGACGCGAGGTGAATGCCGCCAAGAAGGCAACGCTGGACGCCAACACTGTGGCCGTGGACTGACAGGCGAGAGCTCGCGACGGGGTTGCGAGTGAGGCGGTTCGAGGGAGACGACGGGCTCCAAACCATTGGAGGGTCAGGGGCGGCTTCCCCTTGCCCATGGGTGCGGATATCCTCCTTTTTCTATTCGTGATTTGCATGGTTCTGGGTAAACCATTCCAAGACGGGGTTTTGATTGTGACTCAGGTGTTCGGGTGAGTGCCGCTTTGCGATCGAGGATTTGTCGATCGTGTTTCCAAGGCGGGACTTGGAACATCTACTCTCTACTCGACATAGGTTCCGCTACTTTTCATTCCAGAACGTAAACCATCCCTCAAGAGTGGTGCAGCCGTGGGGTGATGTACTATGCTAGCTGTACTGCGATGCTAGCATGGCACTGTGCAGGTTGGGCCGGCGGTATTTTGGGCTTCAAGAGAAAGGGCGCGCGGCCTGCTGACGTGACTGGCAGCAAATCACAAGCCATGACTGACTCCGCTAAGCTGCGATGTCGCAGCGAGACTCACGCGTGAAAGGCTGTGAGACCTGAGATAGCGATGAAACCACCCAAAAAACCTCGTCTTGGGGCGCGGAAGGAATGGACGCAGAGTGGTTGCAGCCCCCTATTATGACAAATGGGCCGTTTAATTTTGGTCTCCGCTCCAGATATCCCCTTAAAACGGGTTGCAGAAGGCTCCTTTCGAACGCCCCTCCATGGATCGTCGCGAGAGAGTGGTTTTGGCTCAAGCTGATTGGAGCATCCAGCCATGGAGGCCTGGTTGAGTAGCCATTGTGCAGACTGTTTGATCCAAATATGTACGGTTGATTTCCTCAAGAATCAAGTAGGGAATAAGGCAACAATTGTAATTTAGTATACTTGACGGTACTTTCTACTGTCCGTTTTTTAGGGAACCGGCCGATAAAACGTCTTTAAAATCACGCAGAATCACGAAGCCATGCGTTGAAGTGTAAGTCAAGGACCCCACACTGACAAAGCACTTGCTAGCATTGGTCTCACGCATGTCCGATCATATTCCAAAGGCCCAGCCAATTGTGAAATGTCCTCGTCTGCCGCTCAGAATTTTTCTGACCATGGTTCATACAGTCAAGCGCTGGGCAAGACTCGGTTTTGGCGTAAACATCTTTGCAACTCGTGAAAAGGCAGAAGCACAACATCCGCCGTTCTGTGCGTCGAAGAGTTTTTCTTTCTCCAGCGTTCAACTCATGAGCTGGAAAACATCATAAATAATATCCGGATGTTTTAGGAGATTCGCCCACTATCACGCCCTGCATGCGTAGTATCTGCGCCATGGTCAAAATACTTGATTGTGCATGGGCATGGCCATGTTTTTGTGCATTCCGAATTTGAAGGAACCGATTTCTTGAACCGATTCCTTTCCCGCTCAGCTGGGTCTGCTTCTGTTGAGTTGGTACCCCCGATTTGGCGGTTGTTTCAAGGGAAACCAAAAGGACAAAAACGCGTTGATTTTTTCGGGGAGAAGAGAGGAACATCAAGCCATTTTGATGTCCAAACCCAGCAAATACACAGACTCACGCTTTTGGCCATGTTTTGAAATAAGGAACCCCCTGAAAAGTGGTTGGTGGACATAAAAGCCCTAAGTTTGGTGTCCACCATTTCGGGTCCCTGTATTTCCCTTGGTTGCTTTAAGCATCACCGTTTTGGCGACCATGAAGGGTTTGTGTGTTCTCTCGGGGTGAAGTTTGGAGCCCAACCCAACGAAAGGATGCCCTTTTTCTCTTTTCCCCATGGAAAATCCAGGCATCTGAGAACAACAAAGGATGCCGATCCTTCTTGCCCCATGAAAATGCCCACGCATCTGAAATCAACAAAGACACCCATTTGGAGACACACAAAGCTTGCTCCGTCTCTCGCCGTCTCCGCCTCTCCGGTCCGCTAGGAGGCCGTGGGGCGGCTGGCGCAGCTGGACGTCAACGTCAAGGATGCCTTCGCCAAGCGCATGGCGCAGGCCCGGCTTTCGACGGCGGTTTCGACGGCCGTTTCGGCGGGCGTTTCGGCGGGTGGAAACTCCACTTTGGGGCGAAAGCCAAAACCCCACGCCAAAAGGCCCCCACTTTGGGTCCAAAAGCCAAGAAAAGAGAAGAAAGGAGAGCCACAACGGCAACTTCCATTGGATTCTGGCAGCATGCAAGCAATCAACGAAGCCTGAAGTGAAGCCTCTAAGAAGTATGGCTCTTGCAAGCGGCTGAGCGGCTGCCCGTGCAAAGAGAATGGCTGAAATCTTGTTGAACGAACGGGGTGGATCCTGTCAAGCGGTGGTGTTCGTCGGGGAGAACTCCTGTCGGTGGATGTCTTACCCTGTTTTTGGCGGTTGATTGTGCCGAAAGGACCTCCGAATGTAGGTGCGAAAGACTTGACAGGCGCTTTCCAATTCAAAGACCTCAGCCGCAAATTCCCATTTGACCTCTCACGCGCAAATTCCCTCGGCCGAGTTTTCCCTCGAGCCAGTGAGCCGGCCGTCGAAAACGGGCGAGAAGCCCTGCGCGAGGTGCAGCAGGAGCTGGAACAGATGCAGAAGTTGCAGAACGAGGTGAAGGGCGAGGAAGCGAAGTTCCTGAAGGAAGTCCAAGGTCGGAGCGGGTCCAAATTCTCGCCTTTGAGCAAATTATCGAATGCTCTTTGACCGGGCGTGCTGGATTGGAGTGAAGAAGTTCCTCCCCGAAATCTGAGGGAAGTCCATGAAGGGGAGTGCAAGGGGTCTATTTTTTTCTTCATACTCAGATCTATGAAGTAGAGGTTGGCCTGTGAAGCAGAGGTGCCGATTGTGACCCTGTGACCCAGACATTTGACGCAGCTCCAAATGCTGGCATTGGTGACCTCAATGTATCCCGGATCGGAGCGCAGCTCTTCCCGACGCTCCCGACGCTCTGTGAAGCTCCCCAAACTCATCCAGGAAATTATCTGAACCCCCTGAAACACACCGGTGTTGTTACGCGAACTACTTTTTTAACACCCCCTCAAACACCGGTGTGGTTGCAAACCGGAGAACGTCCTAGAGCTTTCTTCGCTGTGAGATGTTCTCAGGGCACCAGAGGGAGCTTGAGCAGATCTCCAAGCAGCTTGGTCTGGCGCTCGGCCGGCCTTCCCGACGGAAAGCAGGGCAACGTTTCTTTTAATGGGGGTCGTTTCGCTCGGCTCGGTACCCTTGACACACGGGGCAACCCATCCAATAGGGAGACAATCTGGGGTCTCCAAATGGGAAACAAACATGATCCCAATGGAAATGGTGTTCCTCTATCCCAAACGAACCCCACAAAAAATATCGAGCCTCAAACAAAATGACCCTTTTTCCCCCCCCCCCCCCGTTCTCGGTTTCCTTCGGAATCGAGTTTGATGTGGCCATTCGTGAATGTCTGGGTGGAAACTACAACACCCCATATCCCAAGTCAACCCTTCCGGAAGCCCCCCATTTGGTGGCCCATGATTTGAACCTTCGGGAGCACTTCTCTGACGATGGTCGCGCGGTAAGTTCACATTTGTCCGGTGCTAGGAGACTTTGTTGAATTTGTTTTGCTCACTGAGAAGGAGAATTGTACGTCTAGCTGCAACTAGGTTTATTTTATTCTTTTCCAGTGCCAGGGTATGGTTCTGTGTTGTTTATTTTTTGCTTCAGGTAAGCATCCCAAGCCTTTGGTCAAATTTGCGGGCCTAGTGGTAATTGGCTGAGTAGAATTCAGCCTACAGATTAACCATCGATGCGGTGCAGTTTGCAGTTCCTACGGTTTGTATGGCACTCAGCTTGCTCACTAGACAGACTCCTTCAGGCACATGTCTGGCAAAGTAATTACCTTGAGAGGCGAAGTGACAAAGAGGAGTCCAATAGGCCCGATCTGTGCAACAGGCACATTGAAATACGTCACATCTTGCGGTTGGGAGAGCATGGGAGAGCATCTAACTTTTCTTGTGACATACGGTTGTGGTGGTCAAGACCAATGGGATCCCATTTTGGGGTGGGTTTATGCCGCTCATTTAGAACCTATCTTGGTGGTTGGATTGAATCGGATGTTCACTAGGGCACGGCTTTTTGGTGTTGAGCCATGGCCATAGGAGTAACTGAGATCTCAGGCTATGCCACCACGAAGAAGCAGAAGCTTCTGAAGGCGCGGTGTGCTGAACTGAATGGCAGCTGGCAGTTTCGGCGGCCAGGAGTTGGAGCAGTGCACACAGGACATCGAAAACCTCGAGAGGCGGAAGGAGGTGGGGGTCTGGCCCATGTAAGCCATCTTAAGGGGGGTCCAAAAACAGGGCTCCTTATAAGATACATTTTGCCCATTTGAAACATGGCTTTTTCCACCAGAATAGAGGGAAACCACTATTTACAAGTTGCAATGTTCAGGTGTATAATGTAAGGATCCCTGAAAAAGGGGGGAGGGGGGCGAGAACTCCTCCACTCCATCCATCCCACGCGCAGGAGACAGCTCGAAAGATGTGCGAGCTGTGGCCTCGGAACTTGCACTTTGTGCGTCGCTCACGCGCACACGCGCTCGCTCCAGGGTGGCTGCGGAGGCGGAGAGGCCCGAGGGGAGGGCGTAGCTGGGCTTGAAAATTGTTAGGACCGGAGCTCAGTTGGCTGTGGGTCAAAAGAAAGGTACCAAAATGGCACCTTGGCAAATGGAACCAAAGACTAGACCTGGGTAACCCCAGTTGTTTAATTTTGTGCCACACCCAGTTCTACTTTCTGGAGTGGGGAGTGGTTTTGAAACTTCACATCGGCCCTTCCTACCATGTTCGAACTCAAGCTCAACAGGTTCCGGGGCAGTTGTTTCTGGGAAAGTTTCGGAAAGTCTTGACTCGACTGTTGAGCGTCCAACTCTGATTGCAAGCAGCGCAACGCTTGACCCAAATGTGTTTCGCTGTCTTGTGTTGGAGGCAAACAAGCGGAGAGGTCTCATGCGAAGATCGTACCTGCGGCTCTTGCTTCGCGGGTCCACCCCGGCGATCGCTCGGCGCTCGGATCCGACCCGACGCCAGGGTCAGAGTGGAAAAGCTGAGTGGAGCCAGTGGCCAAAGCCCCAGTCACGATCCAGTCGACTGGGCCGACTTGAGTCGCCTACTTCTGGGTGGCTCGTCTTGTTGGGATTCGGAGCCCCCCAAATGGAGGGCTTCCTGTTGGTTGTCGGGGTACCCTTAAAACAGACACGCCCATTTGCGTGTTCACATTTGTGCTGGGAGTTGAGGGGTGAATGTGAACACGCACCGACATCCTAATTGTAGATGTCTACTATTGGAACATGCTCTTGCGAGGGACTGGTGCTCTTGCCTCCATTTGGGCGCAGCTCAAAATCAAATAGCTGGGGTTGCGCAGGTTTCGTTGTTTATTTCATCCAAGGGCCAAAAATGGGTACCACCTTGTGTTGAGCCACTGCCATTTGACCACGCATACTTGCTTGACTTGGTATACAGCTTTCATTTGGCACCAGTCAAGTTCGCGAGGATGCAACTACTTGCTCTAAGTAGTATGCAGCTTTGACCATTTACGCGGAACTCAGCCTAGACGTCACAGCAGAAGAGCTATGGACCCCTGCAACTCAAATCTCATCTCCGCCAGAATCGCTGCATTTCGCGCCGAAGCCCGCATGGGGGCCCAGTGCACACGGGGAAAGGTTCAGCCCTCCGGTATGACAAGCCTTCGATCAAGTGAAAGGCTGTGCGACGCGATAATTTTGTTGTGGCAGCTACTTGCTCATACTCAGACGGCTCCGACTTTGGGTGTGTCTTTTGTTGAAGTTGGCACCCCTTTCGCTTTTCCCTTTTTCTTTTGTCTTTTTTGGAGTTGGCACCTTGTCTTTTTCTTCTTTCTTTCTTTCTTTCTTTCTTTTTTTCCGGGAAACCAAAGGAACGCCCGTTGCACAAAGATTCATGACATCCCATTGGAATACCCACAGATGTGCGAGTCCAAATATGAGGAGGAACCACGGGTCTTATTCGTTTAGCAGCTTAGCATGGGCTAGTGACACCTTCGTGGTTTGCTCGTTTGTTGGCTGCTTGCTTGCTTGCTTGCCTGCTTGCTTGCCTGCCTGCTTGTCTTTCTTGTTGTTTGAACAGTTTGGTCGTTATTTGGGGTTTGCCGCGTCGGTCGGGTCAGAGGGGGCGAGAGCGGGGGGCGCAAGTCTGCACTGTTTCCTGCTGCGCACACGAATCTCCAGCAGACCGAAGTCAAACCAAAGCAACCCAACACTTAAATCTCGCTCAGTCATTGATCAAGCCAGCTTCAACCCTCGGATGTTCCGCCTACGCAGAAGTAAGCGCAATCGGGCCGAAACAAGCAAGAAGAGTCAGCTGTTTACAGCAAACAAGAATAAGCAGGAAGGAACATGCAACACTTCCACGCAGTCCGCCGCATCCGGACTACCTCACCCGGGAGAACAACACCTGCCGATTGGTTCAGACCAGGTTCGGGGGGGTTGACCTTCCCCCCCCCCGAGGTGTCTCCGAGCAACGCGGAGATCAACCTTTGCGACCTCCTCGAGGTTCGGTCCGACCGTCGCTGTGAGAGACTCGAGCCTCTCCCGGCTTTTGTGGGGGAGTATCCCTCAAATGCAGACACAAAAGCGAGAAGCACGCACAGCGCATAGAATTATATATATATATATATCTATATATATATATATCTATATATATATATATCATTATATATATATATATATCTTTCTTCCCCGCAAAAATGGCGCACGGGTGTTTACAGTCCTCCCTCGTTCAATGAACGTGCATCAGGAAGGCAATGAAAGGATTGGGGCGACGCATCATTGGAACAAGCTCCGACACACAATGAATGCCTCAACTCAGATCAGTGTTTTCCATCTGATCCGCCCAGATGCGTGACCATTCGACTTGCAAGGGCTTCAACTTAGCATCAACTTCGCACTTGACAGGACACGTCTGCCGCCGCCCAGCTCTTAGTGTCCACAACATGTGTTCCATCATCTTGCTCGATGTGTTGTCACAAGCAGGTGGCAGTTGAGTGGATCACGAGTTGAGTGGGCGTTGGCTTTTTGTTGGCACTGCTTGTGCAGAACCAGTCTCGATCGCAAAGCAACTCATGCCATGCCAAAGAACCCGTTGGCTGACTGGGAAGCGTTTCGTCACAGAACGCTTTCCCGTTTTTGCCACGTGCTTGGCATTGACTGCCACGTGTTTGGCAATTTTGGGACCGAAGGCAGGAGAAGTCAATTGGGACCCAATGGCAGCTTACTTTACAGGCCTTCTTTAAGCTGGTCCAAGCCAGTTGAGATGACAGGCTCCCTCTTCCTATTGATTGGTTTAGCTTTCTCAGCTGAGCACAGGTGCGGGCAAATGCACCATGCGTCAACACTGGCTGAGCTGGAGGAGACTCTGCAGAGTCTCAACACCAGCCAAATCTTCTTCGACTTGGACGAGACATTATTAATGCCCGAGACACCTTTCATCTACGGCATGCCAGAAAGTGATGCGTTTCTTGCGCGTTTGGAGCCATGCGAGCAAGCGGCTTTGCAAGACCTGCGGCCACGAATGGAGGCTGCCTACTATGCCTCGCCGTTGAGGTTGGTGGATCCTGGGCTGCCCCAGTTGATTGCAAGCCTGCGGGCGGACGGCAAGGCGGTGCATGGACTGACCTCCCGTGCCACTGGCCCAGTGGAATATGAGTGGCACAACTTTGTGGCCCTGGATTTTCTCTCGGCGGCCAACATTCGGTTTTCGGACTTCCCACGTGGAGCCGGGAACAACACCTCCATTGGAGGGCTGAAGTTTGTCGGAGGGGAGAAGCAGAACAAAGGATCCTTCATTGCAAGCCTGGCAAGAGAATCGTCAGGCGCAGCTGTCCTGGTGGACAACACACTGAGCAAGATCGAGCACGCAGCGCAAGCCGCGTGCTTGCAAGGTGTTCACTTCACCGCAGCCCACCAAATCGAGCAGAGCGCGAGTTCCCGTCGAGATTGGATATGTACACAGCTGGCAGAGCTGGGAACGCGGTGCCCTGCGTGCCAGGCCAACGAGGAAATCTAATTCAACTTTGTGCAAAAATACTGGCGGGCCGCCCCCCAACCGCTGCCAGTCTCTCCCAGATCACTTGAGTACGGGTTTGAAATGTTTGAACTATCATCCGCTGCCACTCCAGCACAAAGAAACTGCCAAGAGGCACGTCTGAGCTCGACTCTGTGTTTGGGTGCCGTGGGTCACAGCAATGTCCGTGACCAGATGAATCGATGAAGCGGTGCTTTAAGTGTCCAGCTCGTCTTTTTGGCTACTTTACAGAAGATGCTTGCGAGACTTGCCCTCTTGGACCTCTTGGACTTCGACCTCCACAGTCGAAGTTCGCCCATCCGCTCTTCAAAGATTCAGACCCGCGGATAGTGTGGCGTTACTTCAGCCCGTGCAAAGCGGCTTTTTGTAGGTCCGCCGCGATGCTGTTGGAGCCGACATGGCAACTGAAAGTTCAAGAGCCTCCCTCACCTGCGCAGCGCAGGTTTGTCGTGGAAGTTGTGGCCTGAGAGCAATGCCCTCCACCCACACTTGCATGGGAAACCAGCAAGTCACACCTTCGGCTTCGTCTGTGAGCTATGCATTCTGTCGTTGGAACCCTGCACATTCAACTTGACACTCTTTGAAATGAGTGCTCCAGCCGGTTGGTTTCATTGAGGACACCCTGCCGGGGTTGAAGGTAGGGCCCAGCGAGCTGAGGCGAAGCCAAAGAGCAACGCGCCAGCTTTGGACCGCATGGGTTCTGGCGAAGAAACTCAGACCGATTGGACAGGTCCCTTTTTCGCAAGCGCATCTAGGCTTGCAATGGGCACCACGTTTGTGGCGATGGAACGGCCCGCATCGGAATGAATCTTAGGAATGGCTCGGGTTGGCCAAGACTTGCATGCCCAACTCACTAGACACGAAGCCTGGTTCAGTGCCAAGTAGAGTTCAAGAGTTAGACGTGGGACTCATGAACTCGCCTTTTGGCCTGGGAGGACCTTCTGCACTTCGATCCGAACCCAGGCGACGAGTCGAGTCAAAGCGAGCGTCCACATGTCCCAGTGGGATGGTGCTCAGGGAATCCGAGCAGTTGATCGCATGGGACGACCATTATGGGGAACCGCCAAAAAGACGACTTTCTCGGAAAAGTTACCAATGGTCATTTGGGGGCCAGGAATATGGATCAACCCCCAAATGGAAACCACTCATTCTGCAAATCCCCCCCCCAATTTGCAGTTGCACATGCACCCACATCAGCTTGTCATGAGCCATCCACACCATTCAAGAACGGTTCCGAAATCAGGCATGTTGAAATTCGTCAGTTCCCATTTGTTGGTGCGCACATGGGATGGTTTTCCATCGGAACACGAGAGAAAGAGAGTTGAACCCAGGCACATGGTTGAAAAGTTGGGGTCCAACACGAGAAACCACGAACGCCGAGATGAGGTTTTTCTCCACCTGGGGGGGTGCCCATGGCCAAAACTGCGCCTGTCGATCCAGGCGATGTTTCAAGCGCTCGGCCCTGAGAAGGTTTTTTCGTTCAGAGAATGGCTCGTCTTTTGTCGGAGTTGGTCCGACGTTTTCCCTTGGTTTAAAGGAAGGCCAAGAGGAAACCGAAGCCATTTTGGGGGTCCAAATCCTAAGAAGAGACGCAGAATAGCATTGGGTTCATCCATTTGACACACTAGAGGGGATTGCGAAAAGAGGGGCGCAGCTAGGATTGGATTCCTTCGTTGCAAGGCTTTGCGCCTCCGTCAATGCTCCAATCCTCCCACTGCCGGCGGTTGACGCTTCCTGTGCTCAGGTTGCAAGGCATGGGCAAGATCAGCAGCAGAGCCCAGCATTTGGGGTAAACACACACTCAGTGATGCTGGCACTTCCTTTGCGTCCGGCACGGGAACTGGCAAGTCTCCTTGTCCATGTGTTTGGCTTCAATTTTTTTCGGGTTGCCTTGCAAGGCTGTCATCAGTTTTTGGGACGTGCCAAAGGGGACGTGGCAATCATGAGGCCATCGTTTGGATAGAAGGCACCTCTGTGTTGGGCACGGGACCAACAACAATGATTGGAGCTGAGCTTGTGGCTATTTCGTCAGTGCTCAGGAGAAACGATGGCCCGGGGCCAAGAGTTCAGCTATGCAGATTGGAGAAAACTCCGACAAGACTCCTTTGGCCCGCGCAACATGTCGCCAACGTCCAGCTGAGGTGCTGCTGGTCATAGCATTCCATCCAACTGCGGTACAACTGGCGGTGGCTGCTGCAACGGCTGCAGCGGCAATGGCTACAGTGACTCTGGCTGTGGCTGTTGTGGCTGCGGCTGCACTGGCTGTGGCTGCTGCAGTGGCTGCGGCTCCGGAGGCTGTGGTTATGGAATGAATGGTGGCAGTGGCTGTGGTGGCTGCAGTGGTTGTGTTGGCTGTGACGGCTTTGGCGGCTATGGCTGCGGTGGCTGCGGTGGCTGCGGTGGCTGCGGTTGCAGCACTGCTTTCAACACCCACAGTGGAGGGTGCCCTGGGTGCGGATCTTGCAGTGGCGGCTGTGGATGCGGAGGATGCGGCGGTTGTGGGGGCTGCGGCGGTGCATGTGGTAGCAGCTGCTTTGGTGGCGGATGTGGCTGCTGTGGCTGTAGCGGCTGCGGTGGCGGATGCGGCTGTGGTGGCTGCGGTTGTGGCTACGGCGGATGCGGCTGTGGTGGCTGCGGTTGTGGCTGCGGTGCATGGAACCCGGGCTGTGCAGGTTGTTCTGCCCCCGGTCCTGCCAACTTCGCCAACTTTGGTGATGCATGTGGGGGCGGTGTGAGTGCTTGCGGCGGATGTGGCTGCTGCGGAGGCTGCCACGGATGCTCCGGCAGCTGTGCCAGAAGCCCATCCAGCATGGACAAAGCGGAAGCTTCGTCAAGCGCTAAGGCGCAAGAAGGCTTGGCTCTAGAAGTTCAAACTTGGACTGGCCTGAGTTCCCGTGCATTGCCCTAAGGGATCGGGGAAGGGAGCCACAAGCG